>JNEM01007919.1:0-10669 GCA_000697335.1 Conidiobolus incongruus B7586 | reverse complement strand
TTTAAATTTTTGGAAAATTATATTTATTATAATTTGATTTTTTTATTAATTACAATAATTAAAATTATATAAGCTATATTCTAATAAATATATTAAATATTATAACTTTATATAATTATTTTTATTTTTTTTATAATTTTAGTTATATTAATATAAAATTATTATATAACATAATATGTGTTTTTAAATTATAATGAAATTATCTGTAAATATGGTAGTAAGTACCAATATAATATAGAGGAAAACTTAATATAAAAGTAATGTAATATAGAGTATAGTATTATAATATAACTATAATGTGTAAATATAAATAAAATTTAATTAAGCTTCAAATTGGGATGAGTCACCAATATATTAAGATTTATATTAGGTAATGTTAATATAGTATAATATTAATAAGATATAGTCTTAAACTCAAAAATAATATAAAAGATAAAAAATAGTAAGTATTGAGAGGAAAAAAACTAGTTTATTAGATAATTCAATGGTAATAATATAATTAATTTAATTATAAAAGTATAAATAAATTATATAATTTATAGTTAATTGAATTATACGAAAGTATATATAAGAATTTAAAGAACTAGTCTTTTAACATTATTAATTAAAAATTAATATAAAATAAGTTATAATTGATTTTATTTTAATAATTAAATAATTATAATATTTTTTATTATAAGTTAATTTAATAGCTGGTATTTATCTATAAATATAATATCAATTTATTAAAATCTATAAAAAATATTTTAATTTAACTTAATATTTAAAATTCAATTATTATAAGATTTATAAAAAAAGATTTAAAATATATTTTTTAAAATAATTTAATATAAAAAGTTTGGTTTTTAGTTATATCTTAATAAATATTAAAATACCTTGATATTTTATTATTTTATAGATAAGAAAAATAATGATAATAAAAATTAATTTTTTAAATTTAAATAAATTTTAAATAATATATATTTTAGATTAAAAATGGTATATCTAATAATAAATGATAGTTTTAAAAAAATCATTATTTTTATAAGCTGTATATAGATCTCAAGTGATTTTAAAGGATTTATAGTTGAGTTTTAATAATAGTAAAATAAAAACTTTTTGATAGTATTTATTATAAATATAATTAAATTTAAATTATTAATTAAAAATATTGATATGAAAAAATTATAATAAGTGATAAATATTTATAACTTGAAAATATTATTTTTCTTAAATATTTTATATATAATTAATTCCTTAAAATTAACAATATAATTAAAAAATTAAAAGATTTGCCATTTTTTTCCAAACTAATTTTTACTCTTAATTTAAAAAAATGAATTTCCAATCAAAGTAATATTATTTGAATATATATTAATTATTTTTATCTTTTGTTTAAATCATTAATTGATTCTAACATTAGATTATCAAATTTGATTTAAAAATTTAAGTATTTGAAAATAATGGTACCCAATAGTATAATATGGTTTTAATGAATATTAAATCACATTATATTAAATCTGAATTCATCATTTAATTAAAGATAAAATTCAAATAATGCAGTATATAACATTTAAAATTAAATATTGGATTATTTACATATTATTGTTTACAAATTATAATAATATTGAAAAATTTTTATCAAAATTATTTTAATAAAATAATTTTGTAAAATAATTCACCATTTTAACTAATATAGTATAAAAAATTATAGTTAATCTCCATCACAGATTTTTGGGCCTAAAAAAAGAAATCGAAAAACATTAGCCAATAGGAATCGCCCATTTTTATTATGAAATATCAGTATTGACAAAATTCCACCCATAATCAATAGTCATTTTCCTAATATAGAGAAAACCCATTATAAAAGTATATTTCCAATGATTATATTTTTCTTAAAATAGTGAACCAATCGTCCTTAAAATCTTAACATGTGACAGAAAATATCTTTGGTAGTGATAGTATTAGGGAATTAATTTGGTTTGTTTTATTGAATAT
The DNA here is from genome assembly GCA_000697335.1 of Conidiobolus incongruus B7586. Lineage (NCBI taxonomy): Eukaryota > Fungi > Entomophthoromycota > Entomophthoromycetes > Entomophthorales > Conidiobolaceae > Conidiobolus > Conidiobolus incongruus. Next base: position 8,692 of record JNEM01007919.1, on the reverse strand, counting down.
CGAATTTCGAGGTGAGTCGAAAGTGAAACTAGTTAACCTAACCTTAAGTTCTATAAAATTCTATGCTGTTGAAATTACTATTAATTAAGATATCATTTTTTATATTTTGTTTAAATAAAAATAATGTAAGTTTTTAGGAGTTTTTATTTTAGGTAATTTTATATTCAAAAAAAATTAAATAATACAATTTAAAAGTTTATTAATTTGTATAAATTCTTAAGAGAATAATTTATTATAAATAAAACTTTTACAATATCATTTCATTTATCAAAACAAAAAGTTATTATATAATACTATCAAAAACATTATAAATGTGCTTATCTATAAATTAAAAGTTTGAATATTCCGGATTTTATTTTTTTTGAGTAGTACCCAATTGATTTTAACTAAAATCATACAATAATAATTAAGATGTTTGGATAATCAAAAATAAAATCATAATAAAACTAGACTATTGTGCTCATAACTTATATACTTTAGAAAATGATCCATACTTTCAAAATTTAGACTTTATTCATTGGCATATTTAGGTTATCTATTTAAAGTCATATTTAATGCTTAAATTTCTAAAAATTAATAAATATTTACAACGGAAACCAAGCTGAATTATAAAACTAAGCAAAATATTAGTTTACTCTGAAACTTACGTCTATTGCTATAAAGATGATATAAAATAACTTGAATAATTTTTCTTATAAATCATATTAAAAGTCAATTTAAATCTGATCAATAATTACTATGCTTAAAAAATATTTATTAACAAAGTCAAAATTATATCTAGATTCACAATCAATCTACATTTTCCCACTTTCTTTTATCAGTATATTAATATTGGATTTTATATTTATTGAACTCGTACTCAAGTTAGGAGTTTTTGCATTTGGTAAAGCTCTATTAAGAGTAGTGATGCTACTGGCTTTAGAGGCTCAAGTAATTTCTTTTTATCTCTATAGTCTCTCTAAAGGTACTAATATGAAATGCTTCACCGCAGGAGCAATTGCTTGGGGTGTATGGAACACGCTCTTTTATCATATGTTAATTGAACAGAACACTTATTGGATGGGGCATAAAGCACGAAAAATAGGTTATATATCCTTTGCAATTTTCACTCTAATAGTTTTCGCCAATACATTACTTTGTGTATTATTCAGTTTTAAAATTGTTCCTGAGAAGCATTTAAAGCATGTAACTAATTTAGATTTAACTGTGATGACATATTTATTTATCACAGAATTGTACATTATATATAAAATTTATACGTATGGTCAAAAAATATTAAAGACGAGATCACAAGAAATGTGGAGGAAAGTAAAGTTTTGTATTCTTATATGTATCATTGGACTATTATTGGATGTTATAATATGTGTGGAGAATAAAGTAGATACAAACTTTGCTTATGCCGTTAAACCTTGCTCTTTCGCGTTTAAAATCATTTTTGAATGTATGTGCTTCCAATTCATCAAAGCTATTATTGTGAGTATCGATACGAGAACCTATGCCATTAGTTCAATGATCATGTAAGATTATATTCTAATTTTTTAATAAATTTATTTTATCTAATACTTTACAAGTTACTTTATTATCATTACTATTAAATTTACATAAATTTGTATTTTATTTGAATATGATTTAATATTTATTTAAGTATTGAGCAAAGAATCAATATTAGATTCATCAAGCATGGATTCATTAATGTATTGCATTATAATAATTGAATATTTTTTGGTACTATAATATGTTTGAAGAGTTATAATTGACACTATGCTTATTTATATATTAATTAATGTTTTCATCGTTTATATATAGTTTATTACACTACTATTTTTTTAAATCATCTTATAATTTTTACCGATCCTGTTCATTGTTCAATAAAAGATAGATTTATTTTTTTTTAAATTTAAAATCTCTTTTGATTATACAAATAATATAATTTATTATTATATGTCATGTAGGAAATTAGTTACTAAAATACTATTATCATTTATGATTATATAGTATATTTCACAATGATTATGGATATATTGTTTATCAATTAATAAAAGCAATAAATTCCATGCTTAAATATATATATATATATATATATAGTTTATTTTCATTAGAAAAAATTTTATAGATTATAACCTATATGATTTATTTTAATATTCATAAATATAATTAATTCAGCCTTTATAAATTCATCAACTTAATATTTACATAATTATTTTATATAATTTTGAAGAAATGTTGTGTTTTATAATAAGTTCTGTAAATAAAGATCATTGATAGAAAAGTACTGGAAATATGATTTAGTAAATTATTAATCTTGTTCTTTAACATATCAGGACTGTATGTCTTAAAACTTACTGTTGAGATATTGTAGCAGAATATTCAGAAAAAAAATCCTCTCTATCCTTGTCACTTCTGGGTTTAAATAATTCATTAAGTGACATAGAATTTGGTTTAATTCTAGTATAAGAATCTACAGAAGATCATTCGATTATAGACTAACAGAACCACTAAAAATGAGGTGTAATATAAACAAAATTATCAAATCAAGACAAATGGAGTTTTGAAATACAACAGAAATATCAAAATTTAGAATTTCAAATTCCAACTTATCGCTTCAAAGAATCTTATTTTATATTTTGAGACAAATTTTTTAAAAAATGATGATATAATAATTACTAAATTATATTAAAAACCAAATATTTATACTAAACATATATATTATATAACCATATGTATTCTAAATACTATCATTCTGAAAATAATTACTATGAAAATAATCATTTTACTCCAATATTATGTCAGTAATGATGGATTATAATCAAGTAAATGCTTAAAGTGGATGTTTTTATATTGAATAAATAAATCAAAATTAGCTTGTACGAAGACAAATCAAATGATAAAACTCGAATAAGTTAATTATATAGTATAATTATTATAGATATTTATATATATATGTATATATCCTCATATCACCATAGTAATCATATTTAGTCACAAAATCAGTTCAAAAATCACAATATAACTTGCACTCTCTCATATATTTAAAATCATCAAATTATAGTGTTACAAGACAGCACTCTCTACTCTCTACTCTCATCAACTATTCTTACTTCTACCCATTATAATGATCATACTTCCATTTCATACAGATTGACTAACTATTCATTCGTTGATGGACTATTCAGTCAAGCCACCACAGTAACCATTAAATCACTTTATCCGACCTACATTATACTAGCTCAGAATTTGGATCATTTATACCAAGTTCAACCCGATCTGAGTCCTCACCATTAGTTAAATAATCAATAAAACACCCTTTCAGCCCATTTTATAATTGAATATCTCGAATCATCTCCATTAAATAAATTTAATCAGAGCACTTTTTCCTCAAGGGGTATTAACAAGATTATCAATATTATTGATAAAAATATATATTTGTCTGGACCATAATGAGTTTTCAATAATATTGCAAAATTATCCAGAATATGAAGCGTTTCTAATATTTAATAATTTTACATTATATAATTATGAATTATACAATTAATGTTGATAAACTATAGTTTATAAAATGAATTAAATATAGCTTTAGTCATTTAATCATGATAGCTTGAAGAGAAAATGAATCAAATTTAAAATATAGTAGTGTTAATTAAATTATAAATCATTTATCTAAATATAATTTTAATAATAAAAACTTATTTCTTGATTTGAAATAATATATCATACGTAAATATAAAAGAGTTCATCCTTGATTTTAGTTATATATATATTTAAAAATATTTATCTAATTGAGTTATTTTTGATTATTTATAACTTATTAAATAAAAATATAATTTAATCTTTTACTGAGTCATCCACATTATTACTTTTTATGAATAATTATCAATTTAAAAATTAATAAATTTAAATAATTAAAATTTTCTAATATTTATTAATATCCTTAGTTGTTTGAAAATTAAAAATAATTGTATATTAATTTATATTTGTTAAATTTTTATCCATTTTAATTGTTAAATTTTCGGGATTTTGATATTTTCACTTTTAATCAAATTTTGGATCAATTACTTAAATTACCACAAGTAATATATAATTTACAAGTTTTCATTAAATCATGATTATAGTGGAGATTGAATTTAGAAATCAAATAGCAGATTGACTTGGATTTAAATCAGAAATAAAAAAATATAATCTTTAATATTAATAAAATCACTTTATTTATAAAATCTATTATTTCAAAATTTTATTAAGTATTAGATACAATAATTTAATATTTAATTTCTTCAAAATCGACAAATACATCGGAACTGGCTAATAAATAAATAATGGACTTTTCTAGAGGAGCATTAGGTTGACAGGGTTCACTCAACTTGAATTTATAGTTAAGTAAGAGTAAAGCAAGGGTAATACGCTGTTCCATCAAACTGAAATTCATACCAATACATAATCTTTGACCACCGCCAAAGGTTGACCAGGCGAAAGGGTGCTTCAAATCCTTGTTACTAGTGCCATAAAAGCGGTAAGGGTCGAATTCATCAGGATTGTCCCAGTATTTGGGAGATCTGGAGAAGTGGATTGTTTCAAGGGACAACAATTGGTTCTTGGGAATCTTAATACCATTGACTTCCATTTCTTCAATATTGGTACGGCTTGGAAGGCGAGAAACTGAAGGATAGTATCTCATAGCTTCCTTGATAACTGCATCGATGAAAGGAATTTCTTTAAGTTGATCATGAGTAATGGGGACTTTCTTGTCACTACCAGGTTTTCCAAATACGCTGAGAGCTTCTTGACGAGCCTTTTCTTGAATGTCAGGGTTTTTGCAAAGGAAGTAAAGGGCAACAGCTAAGGCAAAAGCGGTGGTATCATGACCAGCTAATACAAAGATCATAATATTGTCTCTCAACTCCTTATCAGTGAAATCTTTAGTGCCCTCCATAGCTTGAAGGAGCAAGGAAAGAATATCTTTAGGCTCTTCGGTAATTGTCTTCAACTTTTCACGACGCTCAGCCAATACCTTATCAAAGAAGCTGTCAATATATTGTAAAGATTCATAAGCAGATGCCATCATAGGGTTTTTAGGATGATCGAGGAATTTAAACAAAGCGGTTACAGGAGTGAACAAATGCTTAATAACGTTAAAATAATGATGATTGAATAAAGCATCTTTAGATAAAATAGCATTGATCTTAACATCCATTAAACCTAAGCCAAGTACCTCCATAGTCAATCTACGCAAGTAGCTACTCATATCAACAGATTTGCCATTTTGAGAATCAATAACTGTAGTCAATTCATCAACGACGCTAGTAAAAATCTCAGGTTCAAATTGCTTCTTGAAGGCCTTATTAACGACTTTACGATATTTTCTCCATTGATCACCGTTACTATGCACCAAATTTTCACCCAAAAACTTAGAGAATAAAGAATTTTTGAAATCTTTAGTAGGTAAAATTTTGGGAAAGTTTTGAGGCTCCATATACAATCTTTCAGCAGCTTCTGGTGTTCCTAAAACAATTACCCATCTGGAATTGATCCAATGACGGAGTACACCATGCTTTTCAAGGAGATCGGCGTACAAGTATTGTCTTCTTTCATCGACTGTCATAGGCAAGAACATAGAGTAAATGGATTTGAACAATGGGACGGCTGGAATGTGGCGAATGTTAGAAGGTACTCGGAACAGGCGATAGATCGCAATGGCCACAAGGCCTAAGACGATTGTTAATATTGATAACATAATAAATATTTGATTAATTGATTAATTGTTTGATTATCTGGATTAGATCAATCGTTTTTATATCATCTTGATATGTCCACTATCAATTACTTTATACATATTTAATATTACACCAATTTTCCATTAATTAATTACACATTTACTCTAAATTTAACTAATTTTAGGGATCCCGATATTTTAAACCAAATATAATTTTTCAAATTCGGTCCAATTGTTGCTAACAGTTTCCCTGACATTGGTTCATGAAAAAACTGATATTTAAAATCTAGAAATTAATTTATGACGTATTTCAATCATTTATAACTATCTAGAATTCGATTATTCAATATTTGCTTATAGTTTTTTAAACTATTATAATTTAAAGTATGATACATTTATATTATGTAATTTGATATTTTGTTATTTACCAATAGTATTTATTATTAATTATAATATATTAACTGTTAAAAATTATTTTCTGAATGAATTATCAAACCATATTCAAATCATAAAACACAGGTAGTAAATTATATTTCTCATAACACCCCATTCTGACTTTGAAGTGATAGCTAAATACTAACAATTTACCAGAATGCTTAGTAATATTAATCCAAGAATATTACAAGTGCTTTGCATCATTTACAAATTATTGAAAATTATATAGAATTCATAGATATTAAATATTAGAATCTGAATGAAATATTGCGCAGTTTCGATTTCCAATTTTTGAAGGTCTCATAGCTGCCACTATATTTGGAATCTACCAACTTATTACATTCAATTAGAATTTTGATAAGTGATAGTATAAAATATTTCAGTAGACAATAATGGATACTACAAGCACAATATACGCCCAAAATCTTATTTAAAAATTTTAGATGAACATTATAAAAGAATTCATAATATTCACTTTTTTATCCAGTGAATTCAATTTATTTTTTTATAACAAATATATGTAATATTATTTTGTAAATAGACTTTATACTATCTTATAATAATGCACATTAGCAAATATAGATCATTTAATTAATAGTTAATCTTAATAACAAGATTGTATATAATAAATTTAAATTATTCATTTACACTTTTGGAGTTGTAGGAAAATAATATAGTTTCTATCAATATTGAAATTAGGTTATCATATGTATTTTCATAAGGTTTAAACTATTGAAGCTTAAAAAGTACAGTATACATGCTATAATGTAATATATATATATAATGACTTACTTAAAACAAAGTATATTCATTTTTATTTTTTAATTATTAGATTTAATATAATAATGACCATGTTTTTAGGCATATGTTTCAAAATATTATCACCATCTTTGAAAAATTAAAATTTGAACAATCAAATTATTTCATATATATTTATTACTGTTGTTGTATTTCAAAATTAATCATCTCTTCCAGTTTGATAGCTAAACCAATATTATTTCTATTTTAAGCTGGCTTTGTCAGTATATAATTGAAGGATACTCTTTGTTCTCTTTATTTTCTTTATTAGATTTTATCCAAATCCCATATCATTCATTGATTCAATTATTTAAACCTACAGTCCCGATACGTTAAAGAGCAGGATTAATAAATAATTTACTAAATCATATTACAAGTACTTTTCTAACTACGATCTTTATTTATAAAACTTAATATAAAACACAACAACTGTATCAGTAATTAATTACGGTATTATCATACCATTTATATATATTTGATACATTCATCACATTGTTGAATTTAATCTTTGATTATTTTCAATAAAAAAAATTTTAAACTTTGATAACCAATTCGAATTATAGTATATAAGCAAAAATTAATTATTCAAGATTCAAATCTTTTATTGATATTAGTTAAATTACTATAATGAATAAAATAATATTTATTATGATTTATCAACTAGCTAATTATTCAAATTAATAAATTTCTATAAATTATAATTTAGAATATTTTAAAATGAATAAATTGTTTATTACATGTTACAAATCCTAGAAACTAATTTAAATTCCCAAATAATCAAATTACTGATACAATTTAGTTGAATGACCTAGATTTTAAGTGTGATTTGAAAAAAACTATGTGAATATTCATGCTATTGTGATTAATTATAATAAATTCACAGAGACCATTCATCTAATAAAATAGTATCAGATGGAATTGTTAATGTATTGAGAATGTTCTGTATACTAAATTAACCGGACCGAATAAATATTCCTAAAAACTATCTGTTTCAAAATATTAAATTGAGTTTAGATATTTGAAAAATTCTATTTTTATATATATTATTGATGATAATAGCAACTAAATTTTATCACGATGGTTGGTTTTCAGAATGTATATTAAATTCTTGTATGAATAATTGAAATTATTAAATTTTGGATATTGTTTTATAAAAATATTTGAAAGAGATAAAACAGTAATTTAAACTTATATTAATATCAAATACTTGTATTTAATTTTTCATAATATTTTTAATATATCCTTATACTATATATATATATATATATATTTGAAATAAATTTTTCATCAATGAATATTTTGTATCATCTAGGGTTTGTTTATATAAATACAATCTTTGGGTTTTCTAATTTAGACATAATATACAATTTTAAGAATAATTTAAAAGTATACTATAAAAAATTTTTAATATCACTCTAGATTTTGAATAATAAGAATATTTTGAGATCGAGAATAAATATATAATTTAATATAAAATCAATACTCTTTTTTATTATTAATAACTTTTTACAATATTCAGAATAAACTTTTTATATTTCAAAAATATTTCTTTTTATTAAAGATTAAAAATTGGATATTTTATATTAATTAAATTTTATTATGGAAACTATCTTTTTTTAAATTAATATTTTAATAATCTAAAAAAGTCATAATTATATTAATTATAATCTAATTAATAACTTAGACATGATAGCTTTGTTTAATAATTTTTTAATAAAAATATTTTTATAACTTTAGCTTTATATATTATATAAT
>JNEM01007903.1:0-16330 GCA_000697335.1 Conidiobolus incongruus B7586 | reverse complement strand
AATTTTTAAAATAATATTACTATATAACAAAAATAAAAGAATGATTTTTAATTGATAATTAATTAAATTATTTGATATAAAATATATAAAAATTAATATATAATATATGAAAAAATATTAATTTATTTATTTTTAAATTTTTACCATATTTTCAATAAACACTTAATACCTGAAAATTAGTTCTTTTTATCTAAGGCTCAAATTTGATTAATCATAAATTATTTAAATTCTTTAAATTCTTTTTGAAGAATTTTCTTTATTGCATGCTAGTTTCTTAATTTCCTAAAAAAGTTATTGATAAATGGGAAATAATATATAGAATATATTGGTTATTTGAGTTCTTTATATATATATAATATTAGAAAGTTATTTATCACTTTAGTTTTATTTATTATATAATTAATATATCAAATAATAAGTTTAATAAAATTATATTATAAACACCAATTAGAGATAATTTTATTTAAAACTCAATATCAGGCTTATTTAGAAGAAATTTTCTTTTAAGAATTATAATAACAGCATTTAATATCATTTTAATCCCTTGAAATAATTAATATATATTAATTAACAAAATATATATATATATATGGATTTATTAAGTTGGTTTATTTAGTATATTCTTGCTTTTTGATTTGTGATTGAATAATAGATTTTTTTTAACAATTAAAGACTCATCATTTACAACTATATATTCTAAATTCATATATTTCGGGTAATATATTAATGAGTATTTTTTTAGTAATAAGTATGTTAATTTTTTGCTAAATCTTTGTTTATATTAAATTATATTTAATTTTATATTTTTACTTTTTATCAAACTTTGATATGAATAAATAAATTTAAGACGAATAATAAAGTATTTCGATAACTCTTTAAAATAAATATTGGTTTTTGATATATTTTCTTATTTTATTAATAATTTCAAGAATAATAATTGAAATTGGTTTTTAAATTTTAGCAGGTTTTAGATATATTTATCATAGATTTAAAAGGGTTTACCTAGAAATAAATGGTCAATTTAAACAATGTTTTATTACCAAATAATATTTATGAATTTCAATTAATATTATAGGGTTAATTATTTAATGATATTAAAATCAAACTAAAAAAATTCTAATAAATATTAGTTGGGTTATATATAATTGAATTAAGTTATCAATTTTAAAAAATTGAATTTTTAATCAAAAAAATAAAATATATATATACATATATTTTAAATAAAAATATTTTCTTATTTATTGTATAAATATTAATTTTATTGAAAAAAAATAATATATTTGAAAAATTAGAAATTAGAAAATTTGTGTTAAATTTATAATTAATGTATATAATAATATAATATAATTATATGGTGATAAATATTATTTAATTCTGAATTCAATTTTTTTTGAATATTATATATTTATAATAAGAAATTAATTGTAAAATATTTGAATGTGTAAAAACTTAATTAAAATATTTATTTTCAAAATATTATGCTTTGTTTAATTTTTAAAACAAAATAATTTTTTTTGGATTTATTATCAATAAATTCTTTTATTTTAAATTTATTTATTATATTTGAGCATGGTTATTATAAATATAATTTAATATTAACATTCTAAATATATTCTTAATATTATTATTATTTAGCAATTATTAAAAATATAGCAATTAAATCAATATATATTAAAAAAAATTATAATTCAACAATAAATAAAATAAATTCAAACCTGGTATTACTAAATAATTACAATAAATTAATTATCAATATAAAAATAATTATTAATTTACATTGTCAATTTATTTTTAAAATTTCATAGTTAGATTTAAATTATAAAATAATTATTATAATAAATATTTTAATAAAAAATGAAAAAATTTGAAAAGATTTTAATATTAGATAAATTATGGATTAATAAATAAATTACAATATGTTATTTTAATTTACAAATGAATAAATAATGTTAAAATATTTTGAATAAAAAATCATTTGATAGAAATAAATTACAATAATATTATATTAATTTAATATATTTGTCAAATATTATTAAAATATTTGAATCAATATTATTTGCTAAATCAATTAAAACAAATTGGTTTTAAAAAGTTTAAGGATTTATATTAATAAAATAAATATATTATAAATTAATATACAATTATTCAATAATTCATTTAATATAATATTAAATAATTTTGATAATCAATACAAAATAATAATGGAATAAAATTTGAAATAAAAACTTGAAGCTAAAAAATAATATCTTTTTTATATGATTTTTTATGAATTTCTCTTTTATTATAACTTGATATATAATAACTCAATTTTTTTTATTTATATTTGTTAAAATATTATTTGATATTTTTATTTTTATTTTTTATTAATTTATTAATACACAATAATGTTGAAAATTATCTGAATATGCTGAAGTTTGCTGAATATAACCTAATTAAATATAATTTTTACTAGGAATTAACTTTATTTCTTTAATAATATCATTTGTTTATTTTAATTATATTTTTCATGAATATTTGATTTTAAATAGATTATATTTATCTTTATTTTATTTAGATTAATTTTGGTGTTTAATAAAAAAATTTTTATTTAATATTTAATTATTAATTTTATTCTTAATATTTAAATAATATTAATTTAGATCGATTTAAATTAATAATACCATCTCAATAGCAGTGTAATTATATTAACATATGACTATTAAAATGCAACTGCTATAAAAAAATTAATATTTTTTTTGAAGTATCACAAATCATTGATTTTTAACAATATATATGGTATTTCAAATAAATATCCTGCTTAATTTTAACCAAATATGTTTAATTTTCTTTATATAATATTTTATTCAATAACAAATTGAATTTCAAAAATGAACAAATGTTTTTTTATTTGAAAATCATGCAAAATCATAATTAAAGTTTGTTATAAATAATTTAACATAAATCTAAAACAACTTTTATATGAATTAATTTTAAATTATATTTATAATTTTACCAAAAGATTAACAATATTATACTTAGTTGAAAGGAAATCAATAATTAATTTCAAAAATATACTTTTAATTAATGGTAAAACTTTTCTATAAAAATAATTAACAATAAAATAAAAAATATAATATCAAAAATAAGATTTAATTAATATACAAATTTTATTATAATAAAATTAAAATTTTTTCCAAAATATGATAATAATTATAATTTAAATAATTTTACTTATTATGGATTGAATATAAACCATTTAATTGAAATATAAATTTTTTAAAATATTCTAAATACAAAGAATTTTGAAAAAAAATTTAGAAAATTTTTGTTATTTATATAATTAATAGATAATATTATTAAATAATCATTTCATAATTATATAAAATAAAATTTATAAAATGAAAGACATATTATCAGTGAATTAAAAGTTTAAAATTTTATGATATAAACTGAATATTTTTGAATAAATTAAATAACTTTAAACATCATGATTTAATTTTATTTTATCAATCTTTACAATAACAAATTAGTTATAAAATTTTATAATAAAATAGTACATTAATTTAATCAATCTTCGAATATTTTGATGTATATATTAATTTTAGTTATATATTTTATTTTACAATCATTCAAAATTAATATTTGAAATATTTTTATAAAACTATTAAAAAATAAACTTGGAAAGTAGAATATTATATCAAAATAGTAAAAATTGTATAAAATTGGAATAAATTGATTGATAACCTTGACAAAAAAACGTAATTAAATACATTTATACAATATTAATATTCATTACATTTTACTACCAAAATCATTTAATTTTTCAAATGTGTTAATATAATACCTAATATAAAAATTTGAAATTTAATTATAGTTATTTAAATAATTGATAATTAAGTTATCATGGTAACAAAATTGTTGATTGAACAATAGTAACTATTATATATATTTTATAATTTGTTTATTTTCAAAAATCAATAATACCTAAAAATAAATTTAATTAATATAATTATCAAAATTTTATTTCAGTAAATAATTTATTATTATATATTTTGATTTTCAAGATTAGCTAAATTTTTTTAATTATTTTTATTATATTAAAATATTAAAATTTTTAAATATATTCTAATTTGTAATTATTATTATTTTTCAATTAATATTACTGTAAATCTAGAATTTCTTTTCATAATATATCAATATATTATAATTTCAAATTAATAATCATTATTGATTTACTATAATCAAAATATAAAACATTAATCATAAAATATTTCAAAAAGTAACAAAAACATTGTATATTTTATTTAAATATTTATATTAACGAATATTAAAAATCAAATTACAATAACTCTTGTTTTCATATATATTTTGATTTATAACAAATATATTGCTTAGAAAATATTAAATTCGAAAATTATATAAATTATAAATGTTGATTAATAGCATGTATATTTTGTTATATTAAATATATAACAAAGTAATAATAAAATATCTTTTTAATTTCATGATTTACTTTTCATTATTAATCAAGATTAATAATTTAAACAAAACTAATTTTATATTAATAATATGTATATTATTAATTTGATTTATAATATTAAGCATAAATTAATTTAGTTTATTTGAATAATCATATTATATATTATATGTATTGATAAATAAAATAGAAATTATACATAATACTTAAAATACGATATAAAATATTATTTGTTACTATTGACATAATAAAATAAATTATAACAGCAAAATTCACATTTTCAATATGGATTTTATAAATACTAAAAAGTAAAATATTATTCAATATTTTTTTTTTGATATATTTATTCATTTTGTAAAAAAATTAATTACATATATACCAACATTAAGAAATCAATATGATTTAAATAAAATTTACCTATAATATATTAAATATGAAAATACTTTATTTGGTACAAAATTTTAAGTTTGTTTATTAACTTGAAAAATATCATATGCTAATTTTGTATTTGAAAAATTAGTTAGATCATTTCAAAACTATTTATATTACAATAATATGAAAGAAAATTATTAAGTTGAAATTTAACAATTATCAAAATATTTAATGAATTCCAAAATTAATAAGAAATATTGTTGTTAATTTAAAATTTTGACACTATTGAATATTTTGTATTCATTTATATATTTTATTTTCAATTATTCTAAATTAGGACTTTTTTGAATATTACAATAAAATATTAATTTTTTATATTTTCAGAGAATCAAAATATATAAAATTTTAATTTAAATTGATCACAAATAAATTAAATTTAAAATCTTCTGACAATTATATATTATATTCACTATAAACTTGAACTATTTCCATGATTTTCTAAAATATTTAACTCTTAAATTTACTTACTTTAATTTCAAAATAACATTTTGCATTAATGTATTATATAATAAAAAACTATTAGTTATAATTACATAATATATTATGTATATTTTCAATGTATTTCTCCATATTCTATGATTCTAGAGAGTCTTAATTATTTGACTTTGTAGAATTATTTTCACTAATAATTCTGAAAGCAAAAATATAAGTTTCAAAATATTTTCTTTATAACCTGTAAAAAAATTAATTAGGATTACAAACATAATATTCATAAAAGAAATAATAATTGTTTGGTTTTTGAAGATTAATAATTATTTTTAAAAATTAATTTTATATGAATTACAAATTAGTTGATTTGTAAAATAATTGAATTTTGGATATATAAAATATTGAAATTAGAGGTTTTTTAAACTATCAAATATATAATTGATATATTTTATTCCCATTTGAATGGTTTGATCATTTTTAAATAATAAAAACTGAAATAAAATAGGTATGTTTGAATAGTAATGAAATTTTTGGATAACAATCATATTTTTCAATTATTTTTAACTAAACAAAAAATTTGAAAAATTAAAAAATCAAATTGACATTGTAGAATATATATAATATATATAAATTTTATTTTATAAGAATATTATCACAAAATATTTCAATATAATTTTCTTAAAATATATATTTTTAATTATGGGATTATTGTCAAGTTTATAAAATTTTTATTATATAAATTAATTTTTTTGTGAAGCTCTAAATATCAAAATTTTATTAGAATAAGAAATATATTAATAGAATATTATATCTTTATTAACAATTTTTACAATAATTAAAACACTTATATTTGAAATGAATTTCTTTTTTATTATATTCTATGATATTGTAAAATCAAACTAATTAAGTAACTAATAATTGAAATAAATATTCTGAAGTATTAATAATATTTACTTAATTTTATATATCACTTTTATTAAGAAATAGAATTAAATAAATAAATATGAAATTATTTAGTCAGGTTATTAATATTTTATATAAAATGGAATGATTATTATAAAACTGCTATATTTATTATTTCATCATATATGGGATTTTATATAAAAATTTTAAATTAAATATATAGGTTAATATTCATGATTCATCTATGATACTATTTTAATACAAAGTTTTATATCAAAATTTTCTATGATTTTATTAAAAATATTATTTTAAATAATTACCATAATATTTCTTTGATAAATCATTATTAATATTCATTCTTTTGTAATATTAAAATATATATATAATTTGATTTAAGAGATATTCAAACCTAATATAAAATATAGAATATACATATTATATTCTTTGAATATCATTTTCAACATTGTTTAAATATTCTTAACTATGCTTAAAATTCCTCATCATAAATAGATAATTAAATTATATTTCAAAATATGATTAAATTGTTCTAAATTGAATATTATAATATTTTAAACAGATAAGTATTTTAATGAAATTGATATTCTGATATAATTAAATGAAATCAAAATTAATTATCATATAATTAAAAAATAATATTATAATATTAGCTTGATTTATTATTTAATCATTTAAAATATTATATTTTAACTTTTGTTAGTTTTGTAAGAGAATCATTATATATGGTGAATTATTAAATGAGAATATAAACAAATTATTATATCTAAAAGAATGGTTTGTGCAAATAATGATTAACACTTTTCAAATTAATTTCATTTTTTAATTTAATAAAAATATTATTGAATAAAAATATAAAAATAGAATTGACATATAAATTTATGAATCCATGAATAATTAATCACTATAAAATATTAATATTTTAACTACAAAATATTCACCATTACAAGCAAATTATTTTATTTAATATTACAAAATAATTATATTAAATATTTTTAAAACAATTATGAAATGCTGTTCTTCTGATAATTCAATGTATATTATTCTTTATTTCTTCATTAAATAGTTTTGATAAATATAACAGTATTTGACAAATAAACGATTTATCAATTTTGAATTTGTAATTTTTATGCATTGAATATTTAATTAATATTGAATTAAATCATACAAAATAATATCGGCAAATTTAAACAATGGAAATATGTTCCGAAAGTTATAATTCATTTATTCAACTAAAATCATAATTAACAATATTTCATGATTTAAAAAATAATAAAATATTCAATATTATCAAAATATAATTTTTATATCTTTTATTATTATATAGTATTTTTTATTTTTAAGATATTTCACTAATAAAATATTAAATAAAATATTATTAAATATATTATTTGGTATGATTAATATGGAAATTATTGTTAATTTGTCTGAATATAAATTCAATTAGAAATTTGATATAGTTATTAAAATATTAGTTTTGATATAAGTTGACTTTAACAAATTTTTTTCTTTATTAATTTGATTTCTCAAATCGTAAGACAATTATTTAAAAAATATTTTTAATTAAATTCAATAACTTCAATTATATTTAATTATTTTAATTAAATAAAATTTAAAAATGACATTTAAATATATATTTTTGCAAAAAAAATATAATTATTATATCATTCAAACAAATGAGAAAAAATTTTATATAATATTTGATAATAAAATATTAAATTGTGAATAAATTAACTATATACATTTAATATAATAAATGTTTAAAATAATTACTCTATTATTAGTTAATATTGAAAAGAATTTCAAATATATTAAAATTAATTAATTATTCAAAACTTGATTTTAATTTATTTAATATCATATATTATTTAATTATTTTATATCCCACTTTTGAACAGATTCACAAGAATATCTATATATATTTAATTTTTACTTTCATATTATATATTTTATTTTTATTCATTTAATATTATATAATAAACATTATATTGTATTTCAAAAGAACTAATGATTGCAATATAGCCTTATTATTTTAACAATTAAATTATGTAATAATTTATATCTATTACTCATTTCAAAATTTAAGTAAATTTTAACCAATATTTTTTTAGATAAAGTTGATTAAACAATAATTGAAAATACAATTTTACATTATTTAACTTGATTTGTAAAAATATTTAATTGATTTATTATATTAAAATATAAAAAAAAAATTATATTATAATACCTATTTGAAATATTATTCAATATTTTAATATTTGATAATCAACTATATATCTAATGAAATTATTTAAATCACAGTTAATATAATAAAAAATAATTGAACAAAAAATTTAATACTTTTTGGGGATAATATCTAAATTTGTACTAAACTCAATTAAAAATATAGTGTTAATGAACATATTAAACATGCAATTATATTATCTAATTATTAGAATGCTTATATTAAGAAATATTAAACTTTAATCAAAATTATATCAAATTTTAGAATTTTAGAAATATATTGTATTTTACCAATTATTTTAATTTAAGCAAAAATAAATTTTTGTTTGTATTTCAAAGTTAATAAGATATATCATTAATAAATATTACATTCTTATTCATTCTCTTTATTATAATTCAAAACATTTTGTTATATTGAAAATTTATTATATAACAAATAATTTGATAATCTATTTTATACAATATTACACAATACAATATTAATATTAATTCATTTTGGTTTGTTAGTATTGTATGTAAAATATCTAATATTTCGTTGATATATTTTTGTCAAGCAAAATTATTTTATGATAATTATTAGTGATTATTAATATTATAAAATAAATATTATTATTTTGTAAAAATATAATAATATTATTTTCAAATACAACTATTTATTTATTATATGTAAAGTGGATAATATAAAATATATTAATTTTTATATTTTTTATATATATTAAATTTTTGTTTTTGAATTGTTATTTTTAATCTTTAATAATGATTACAATAATAATATTTTGAGAGGTTATCTTTAAAATGATATATTGATATTTACATCAATAATTTGCTATATTAGCAATTTATTAGTTTAATAAAATGAAAAGAAATATCAAATTTAATAATAAAAATTAATAATTACAAATCAATATATATAATATATTTATATTTTAACAATTTAAAAATTTGACATAATATCAATATTCAATCAAAACCAAATGATATTTTTGAAATGTTAAAAATTTAGTTTTATTATCGATTTTTAATAATATTGTCAATATATCATGGAAATATAGTTGTTTAATATATATGATGTTTTAATTAATTATAAAGATCATATTAAAGTTATTATTTAATATTTTATAATCAATTAAATTAGTAAATATTTCAATGTTAAATTAAGGTTTTAATCACTTTATTATTTATATAAAAAAATCACATGTTAATTAATTTTTGTCAAAGATAAATAATAAATTATAGAATTATTCAATTTGTTATATATTTTCATATATATAAAGAAAGAATTGTATTTATTTTTATTTTATGATTTTAATAATATAAAACTCATGTTTAATGAAAATTCAATAATAAAATATATTTGTTTATTTGGGTGCCAAATAATTATCTTATTTTATTTTTAATAATTGAAACTTAGAAATTTAATATATTTTTTTATATTATTAATTCCAGTCTTTATTCAATATTTTGATGTTTATTACAATCATTAATAAATAATAATGATTTGGATAAACAGAATGTTTATTATTTATTTTGTATTAATTTAAAATTTATAAAAATTATTTATATAATTGAAATTTTTATTAAATATCAATTTGCTATAAATTTAATATATTTTTAATTAACTTCGAATCAAAATTTTACTTATCAAGATTACTATATTTTATTTATTAAATTCAATTGATAAATGATAATTAAAATATATTTAATAATTTTACTACTTTCATTATAGTTTCAAATTTTCAAAATTAATCAATTATTTATATTATCTAAATTTCTAATATAAACGTTCTTGACGTTACTTTCAATTCTCTAATAATTATTTGTCTTTTGTTTTATAAATCATATAAGAAATATAAATTCAATAAAAATATCAATTGAAATATTGAATTAAATTAAAACTATTCAACATTTTAAGGTTTTATATATCAATTGTTTATAATTATTTTATTGTTAAAAATCTCAATACTTATTATTTTTTGATAAAATATTCATTAACTAAACAATTAATTATCAATAAATATTGTAAAAATCAACTTTAGGAAATATTAAAATTAAACATTATTTGTATTAATATCTTGTAATCAATATATTCTAATTATAAAACTATTACTTTGTTTTCATATATTTCTTTATTTACCTATTTACTTGATATTATTAATTATTTAGTAATCGAATACATATTTATTATTTTTTTAAGAACTAACTAATTCTACTATCAAAATCAAAGTATTAATTACTAATTAATTTGAAGACACTATTCTTTATTAGTACAACTCCCTAAATTTACTATAATTTGATTATTAATTTCATTATCTAGTTAATTATAAATACCTATTTTGCTTAAAGATTATAATTTAAGTAGAACTATTTTGTTTATTAATAAAATATATTGAATATAGTTAAAAAAGATAATATAGAATATTGTTCAAGGTTTTAAATATATAATTATAATGTAGAATTAGTATTTTGGTAAATCAAGACCTAATAAGATGAAAGAGGATAGTATTCTTCTTTCTTTGCTTTTAATCAGATTATATCTTATATTATATAATTTGCTGTTTGAATTAAATTTTGTCTATAAAGAGTTAAACCTTATATTAAAACAAAAATTAAAAATAGGTTATATAATCCTAACAATAGTGATGACATTTCATGTTATCAATATTTTTAGGGAATATTATACACAGCTATTTAGGCTTATAGTTAATTTATACTTATTTAGTTTTCATAGTATATTTTGCTTTCTACTCTTGAAATTAAATATTGAAACATTTGTCATATCCTTCTCTGCTATTATTTATTAGATTCTTGTTTATCATTATACTCTAATTATGTTTATTCTACTTGTTTATGATTATAACAATTGTTAAACCCTTTTTTAATTTAATATTGAAGAAAAAATCTAATAAATGTTAAATCTAAGTAATTATAAATAACTATATTAGACAACAAAAATTTACTTTTCTAAACTAAATTTCATATAATAAATTTATATTTGATAATAGTTTTTTAAAAGATTATAAAGAACTAGTTTGTTATATTAAAAAACTAAACAAATACATTAATTAAAATAATTATAAATATATTAATAACTTTACCAAAGTAGAATTAATAAAAAACTTACTACAAAAAGAAGATTATAATTGGGTTAAAGTAACTGTAGAGACAGAACTAACTTTATTAAATAATTTTGTAGAATTTAAAAGATAATTTAATATTTTCTTTAAACTTAAAAATTTATTAATAAATTTAACATTCAGTTAAAAAGATATACACAAAAAATTAATGAACTTGTTTGCAAGTATGTATTTAAACATATAGGGTTATTAAAAGCATCTACCTTAATTTTTAAAGTTTAGAATATATACTTTATCGATAACCTACTTCCTTTCTTAAGTAAAGAACTTATTTAAGAATCTACTAATAATTGTTTTAAAGAATCTATTCGAAAAGCAATAAAATGAAAACAAAAAAATCTATCATCTAACTATTAATTCAAACCTCATTTAAGTATAGCTAATGAAAATATTAAATCTAATAACTCTATTCTTATATAATAAAAAGCTAATCATAGAATATCTTTAAACTTACACTTGATTTTTATAATACCTAGATAACAGAAAATAAACTATAGATTTAACCTAGAGAATTAAAAAACACAATAAGCTTTAGAAATAATTAATATTACTATTACACAAATAATATTAAATTCTCTACAAATACTTAATGATAAATTACTAGCTACTATTTTAAAGCAGACTACTACCCTTGTTTCATATTTGTTTATTAGAACAAGAGTTGGGATTAATATAATATATGATTGATACTCATGGTTTAAGGTGTTATATATTAAAAAATTAGCAAGAAAATATTATTTTAAGTATAAGCTAAGAAGTAAACCTTATAAAGTTATTATTATAAATAAAAAAACTATTAATAAAAGAAATTTAATTACGTGTTTTATTATTGTATCTAATGGAGATATTAATAATTTAATATAATTCCACTTAATAAATTCACCTATACCTGTATTGATAAGAATATAATTCTTTAAAGATTTATCCTTTAATATTAATTTTAATATAAGACAAATATTGATCTGTAAACTAATGTCTTTACCTATTAAGATTTTATTTTTAGAAATGGAATTAAACAAATTATACTTGATGAGTGAGACTATTAAATTAAATTTTCTACTATATTATCAGTAATTCAAGAAAATATTTTCTAATCAACTTGTTAATAAGCACCTAAAACATTCAGTTGCTAGCTATTCTATAAATTAAACTAAAAGATATTTACCAAAAAATTCAATTGTGTATTCAATAGTTAAAAAATAAAGCAATTATTTAAAAAATTATCTAAAAAAGCATTTGTAAAAAGGATTAATTTATTATTTTTTATCTACTATAGGTGTACCTATATAATTTGTTAAAAAATAAAAGGGAACCTAGAGAATAAGCAGTAATTATAAGAAGATGAATGTATTAACCATTAAAGATAATTTTTCTTTATTATTAATTACTAAGCTCTAAAATAAAATTAAAGATACTATAATTTATACTAGATTTAAATTATATAATACTTATTATTTAATCAAAATTAAAATTAGAGATAAGTAGAAAATAACCTTAGTATTGATTTAATTTATTTAAATGGTTAGTTATACTTTTTAAGTTAACTAATGCACTAGCAACTTTCTAACAATATGTTACTAAAGTATTATATCTATACCTTAACTTATTTAATTTTATCTAGTAGGTAATATATTAATTTACAGTAAAAATAAAGATAAACAAATTTACTATATTCAACAAATGCTTAAAAAATTAGAAGAAAATAAATTATATATTATATTAGAAAAAAATATAATTTACAAAAAATTAACAAACGTTTTAAGTTTTTATATAACTCTTAAAAAATATCAATTAATTTTAATAGAGTTAAGGATATTATCAATTAGAAAGTTCTAATAAATAACAAAAAATTTCAAAGTTTAAAATAGCAAATCTTTCAAGAATATTTATTCTTAATTTTAAAAATATTAAATTTCTTTTGATAAATCTCACCAAAAAGAATCATTCATTTATATAAGACTTAAATATTTAATTTTTTTTAAACAACTAATCTATTTATTAAAATATACTTTTATACAATATTATTTTAATAATACATAGCTTTAAAACTATATACTAATTTTTTTTTCTATAGGTGTTATATTAAAACAAAAAGAGTACCCTATTAAATATTTTTCTTAAAAGTTTATCCAAGATAAGATTAAATATGAAGTTTATTACAAAGAATTATTAAACATTGTAAAGGCTTTAAAATATTTTTATATTTATGTATTATTATTATTTTATTTGATTATTATATATTTTAATTATAAGAATCTAAAATATTTTATAACTAACAAGTTATTGAATGCTAAACA
The DNA here is from genome assembly GCA_000697335.1 of Conidiobolus incongruus B7586. Taxonomy (NCBI): domain Eukaryota; kingdom Fungi; phylum Entomophthoromycota; class Entomophthoromycetes; order Entomophthorales; family Conidiobolaceae; genus Conidiobolus; species Conidiobolus incongruus. The sequence goes on along the minus strand of JNEM01007903.1, from coordinate 2,441 downwards.
ATTTTGTTAAAGTTTAATTTTGTTATAATACAGTTTTAAAATTAAAAACATATCTAATTTTAAGAACTCTATTATCGATAAGCTTAGTTGAAATCCTTTGTATAAAATCTCTACTAACAAACTACTTTAAAATAATAAAAATGTTTTATTAACTAGTAATTACCTTTATATATAATTTGAATTAATATATCCAAATAAAAGAATAATTATCAATATTAAAAAATCTATGAAGAAAAATAAAACTACTAAAAACATTTTGGAGTTAATATCCTAATACAAGATAAAAAAATATACAGAAGTTAATAACTTAATTTATCATAATAACTTATTTATGGCTTTTAAAGCCAAGAATAAGTAAGTTATTCTTAAACAATATTATAATGATATTATTATAGGCTATACAGGAATTAACAAGACTTTAGAAATTATCACCAGATAGTTTGCTTAGCTTAAATTAAAGTAATTAGTAACTAACTTATATTAACCAATATTAATTATGTTTTATTAACAAATCTAATAACTCTACCCTTAATAGCTCTTTATAACTATTACTTATACCAAGTAAAATATTTACCTCTATTTTATTTAACTTCATTTTACTTTTACTTAAGTCTAATAGATTCAAAGTAAATTTGGTTATTATAGATTATTTAACAAAAATTACTCAATTTATATTATGTAGAAATAATACAAATGCTTTTGATTATGTTAAACTATTTATTAACAACTATTTCAAAAGATTTAAAACCTTTAATAATGTTATAAGCAACTAAGATAAATTGCTTATCTTATAATACTAGAGAGAATTTACCAAGAATATTAAAATACAACTTCATATGTCTTTTAGATATCATCTTTCAACTAATAGACAAACTAAACAAACTCATCAAGTTTTAAAATAATATCTTAAACATTATATTACCTATAAACAAAATAACTGGGTAGACCTAGTCCTATTAATAGAAATTACTTATAACAACTCATATCATAAATTAATTAAGATAAACCTTTTTAAAACTTTATGAGGATATAACCTAACTTTTAAAATTAACAAAATAAATACTAAGTTTCTAGATTTAAAAAAACATGTGTAATTATTAGCTTCTTTATATTTTAAGTTAATCAAAACCTTTCAACAAATATAAAAAGAATATAAATTTAACTATAACAAGAAATCAATAAAAAACAAAAATATTAACTATAGCAATAAATTAATTTTCATTTGCACCAGAAATTTGATAAAAAAACTATTTAAAATATTTAACACTAAATTTATCAAATTATTTCTAGTTACAAAGTATAATAAATTACCTATCAGATTAAGCTATCAAAAAACCTTAGAATATATAATATCTTCTATCTTTTTTAATTAAAGATTACCTTAAAAGAACTTGGCTTTAAACAACCTACACTTTTTAAACAAATAAAAAATATATAAAATAAATACAAATTGAAGATATTTTAGATAAACATGTTATTTACAATAAGGAATATTAATTAGTCTACTAGAAAAGATAACTAATAATAGAAAAATAATAAATTAAAACTAAATATATTAATCCTCTTAAATTAATCAAAATGTTCTTGCAAAAATCTATGAACTTAACATAATAAGGGAGATATATCATAATACACATTTTTTATTAATTTATTTACTTAATATTATTAATTATCTAATAATCAAATATATACTTATTTTTTTTAAAAACAAACTAATTCTATTATTTAAATAAAAGTATTAATTATTAATTAAATTGAAGGCATTATTCTTTATTAGCAGAACCCTTTAAATTTATTACAATTCAATTATTAATTTTATTATCTAGTTGATTATAAATACATAATTTTCTTAAAGACTATATTTTAAACAAGATATTTATTTTCCTTATTAATAAAACATATAGATTATAATTAAGTAGGATAATATAATATTTTGTTTAAAGTTTTGAAAAAATAGTTATAATATAGAATTAGCTATTTAATAAATCTACACCTAATAATAGTAAGTAGGATAGTATTCTTCTTACTTCACTCTTAATTAATTTATATCTTATATTATATAATTCACTGTTTGTATTAAATCTTTTGTATAGAGTGTTAAAACTCACTCTGGGACAGAAATTAAAAATAGGTTATAAAATCCTAATAATAGTGATGACATTTCATGTCATCAATACTTTTAGGGAGTATTATATATAGCTACCTAAGCCTATAGTTAATTAATACTTATTTGGCCTTGATATACTTATTTCAATATACTATATCATAATAAATATTTATATAATATCAAAATTAATATATATTATTAATATAAATATATTCAAAAAATATAATCAAGTTTAATAGATTATTATATCTATTAAAATTTAGTAACTGTTATTTTAAATATAAAATGAATAATATTAGTGATTAAAAATTAAATTTCGTGAATTTTATAGAAC
>JNEM01007897.1:0-14463 GCA_000697335.1 Conidiobolus incongruus B7586 | reverse complement strand
TGGGAATATGTTCAAGAAGCATAGAACAAGATTAACCCTTCTTAATGTAAGAAGTTAGTTGATTCTATACCCCACAGACTTAAAGAAGTTAGAAAAGCTAAAGGTAGATACACTAGGTTTTAATTTTTTTTTATCACCAAAAACCCACAAATTTATGACTCATCTTAGGTAAAATTTAAGGGTTTATATTTTAGCAAATTAATAGCTAAATATCATCATTTAATGATATATATAACTAATAAATATAATAGATTTTAATTATTTAATTTAGGTTTATTTCATTAAATATTAATCAAGTTATTAGTAAAAATATAGGTGTTTTTGATTTTATGACTCACTTTTGCAGGTCAGTGTATAAAATATAGTATGGATATATACAAAGTTTAATTAAACTTCAAATTAAAATAAATCAATAATATATTAAGATTTATATTAAATAGTGTTAATATACTATAATATTAATAAAATATAATCTCAATCTTAGAAATAATAAAAAAGATAAGAAATAATAAGAATTAAAAAAAAAGGAACCTAGTTTATTAAATAACTTAATATTATTTATATAATTAATTTAATTATAAAAGTATAAATTAATCATATAGTTTTTGGTCAATTAAATTATAAAGAAATATATAAATTCAAAAAACTAATCTCTTAATATTATAATTCTAAAGGTTTTGATACAATAAATATTAATATTAGAATTTATATCTTTAAAAGTTATATTTAATTAGCAAAATTAAAGATTTAATTAAATACCAATTAAAATAATATATTTAATAAGAAAAAAATCTTTTTTATTTTAACAAATATTTTTTTATATAATAAGTATTTTTTAATTACCAACTTAATTATTATTTTTATCATAATAATATCTTGTAGTAAAATACTTATGACCTTTAAATATATATATTTGATATATTTTATATTATTAAAACTCTTAAATTATATTAAAAATTATTAAAAAAATATTCACTCTAATTTAATTTGACATAAAAATCAAAATATTTTATTAAAAAATATAATTTAATTAAATAATAATCTAAAATTATAAGTTTATCATTAATATTATAATAATAATTTCTTATCTATTGTTTACTATTACTAAATTTCTTTAATCATAATATTAAATACAGAGAACAACTGAATAGAGGATAATAAAAATAATATAATTTATCTTAAACCTAAATAAATTTTATTATGTTTTTCATTGAATTTGATATTTGAATAGTATATCTATAAGTAAAATAAGTTAAATTTTATTTCAAATGAAAAGCTGAATTAAATATATTAATTCTAATAAATAGAAAAGTTTAATAATTTATATATTTTATTTGTATTGAATATATAAAACTTAAAAATTTCAAAAATTAATAATAATTTTCTTATATTTAATAATTATTAAAAAATAAAATTTTTATTAAATATATAACTAAGTTTTAAAATAGCTAATATATAATTAAAATATAATATCTGTAAAATATAGTTAAAAGACATTATTAATTTATAAAATTATCTTAAACATAGCTTTCCTAATCAGTTAATTGATAAAATAAATTAGTAATATTATTGAACTAAGTAATCTTTAATTTGCATTGTTAAATTTCTGATCAACCATAATATTTCAAAGTACTCCTTAAGGCTGATCGCATCTAGTGTAATTTTCCAGCGACTATTAAGTAAATTTCAAATATATTTATTTTTAATAATTGACATTTTGATGTAATATTACTATTTTAAATACATTATATCAATATATTTGAAAACCACAATGGCGTTTCATCATTTTTGTAATATCAAAAAATATACTCGTATTAATTTAATTATAATACCAGTGCGATCTTAAAAAATGGATAATTCTATATTATATTAAGCTATATAAAAGTCCTTTATTAAAGGCAGCAATGTAGTGATTGAAATATATCTTTGATAAGAGTTAATAATTTGTTGATAAATCTCATAATTCTCATTTTAAAAGCATCATACTCATAATTATTTTCAATTTAGTTAATTTTCGATTGTAATTCATTCTGATAAACTCATTTTAATTTTAATCCAATAATAATTTCAGCTTTGATTGATTTATTAGTGACCAAAATATGAGATAAAGTTAATATTTCTGAAATAATCTATATTTAAGTTATTTACATGAATATAATTAATACTAACTCTGATTTTATAACTAAATTTTTCATTTACTAGTAATATTGAATTTTTTAAAATCAATTAGTATATGAAATAAAAATGAAAACATTTCAACTGTTAAGTTTATAGAAATAATATATTAATAAAATTAAAAAATGATTTCATTTTAAGGATTTTATTATAGCTAATATTTTTAATAATATAGTACTTTGACAATTATTTACTTAAACATACATGTCAAATATCTGGTGTTTGTTTAAAAAGTTCCATCTAAGTAAAAGAGATCAATTGAAAATGTACGATTCGATCCTAAGTTAGCTAAATTAAGTTATAAAAAAATACTAAAATATTTTTTTTATTTTATTAGCTAATATACCCCTATATACACCTCTATAAGTTTTCCCTTTAGTAATTATTTTTTAATTAATAAATTTTTCAAAAGGAAAAAAAATAAAAATAAAAATAAAAGAATTTTTTTTCTTAAATTTAATAAAAATTAAATTATTAAAATTTATTTTAATTTAATATAAAAATAAAAAAAAAGTTTAAAAATATTTATAATTATTATAGAAGAAAAAAATAATTGGTAAATGGAGGGAGAATTAATTATTTACGAAGATGGAAATGCTCAGTTGGAAGGGGATTATAGAGGAGATGAAGGGATGAAACAGCAGTCCTATATTGAATGCTCTGACGAAGTTTGTCTATCAGGGGAGAAATTTTACAAATATGCTGAGTATCTGGAATGCATGCAATCATGAGCGTTTCAATTGAATTTATACAATAAATTCAATTTTGTTCCTTTGCCATTTTTGTTATACGCTAAAATCACATTCAAAAAGATCTTTCAATGGCGGAAGGAGAGATGTGTCATAAGGGTTTAATATGTCTTCTACTTTGGATGATCTCCTTTTTGTTGGGTCGTAGTTTGCTGGATAGAGATTATTAGGATCTACTTGATTTGTGGTGGGCGTAGGTGCTGTTGATAAATTGAGTTGATTCCATGCAGAATCTGGATGATAACCCCAAGCTACAGCAGATGGCTGGTCAGGAGATGAGCGAACAGATTCTGTATCAGCATAATCCGTAGAATTGAGCATTGGAGTATATGGATGCCAGAAGGCGGGTCCAGTAGTTGCGATTCCAGGAGGATATGGAACAGTGAACAGAGAATGAGGAAGAGGAGTTTTATCAAACATAGGAGGAGAAACGTAATAAGCACCATGATTATTCAAGAGTGGAGAATTCATCAAAGTTGCTGAATAGAGATCGAAAGGAGCAGTCATAGCCCTGGGAGCGGGCTGTGGAGTTGGTTGCTGTGGAGTGTATGGTAAATAGTGGTTCGCTTTATCCATGTTTTTTGCTTTCAAATGCACTTTGGAGTGACGTGTTAATTCATCTGATCGAGAAAACCTTTTGCCACAATTGGGGAATTTACAGCTGTAAGGTTTTTCTCCAGTATGCGTTCTAATATGACGAGTTTGGTGCTCGAGACGATGAAAAGCTTTGTCACAGTACGTACACTGATAAGGACGACTGCTATCTTTGGGTTTGGGCGAAGCTCCTTTGGCTGGAAGCTCCTTGCTAGGCTGGGAGGTGGAAGTGACACCTGGAGCCTGTTGTACAAAGTTGATTTGCGACATTATTTAGATTTAACTATCACCTGAAGTTAGAAAAGTAAACAAGAAAACTGGTTAAAGAGCAATGATAAAAGACCCAGGCGTTGAGATTACAATAGATAATTAGCAAAGATGGAGAAAACGTGAGCGTATTTAAATGATTTTTGTATATATTATTATTTATTGAGCTTAATCTTCTGGTACCCCATCCCCCTGGCAATCTGAAAGGTGTGGGGAGGAGTAAAGTTGGATGTCCAAATGTGGATTTGGGTCAAATTCTGACTCCTGTCAATTAGCTGAATTAGGAAGGCCTTCTCATTGAGCCGACCCATTCACTCATCTGATTGGTGATTGGCTGAGGTAGGGTGTAGCTGCCTCGTGGCCATCAACATCGTTCGCATTTCTAGAGCCCCTTGCCATTATGAACCCCTTGCCAAACTAACCTAAACTCTTTGCACTAATAAAAGACAAAATTACCTGAATTTAGAAGCAATTTACCAGGTTTGTTTTTGCTAATTCAAATTCAGAAAATAATATATAAAATACCACTTAAATTAAATACAAGTAATCTCATATTGAATATAATCTATTAGGGATACCTACAGAAATCGGTATTAGTATATCATTTAACAAAACAATATTCAGCCAATAATCACTTACTCGTTGGACTATAATCAATATGATAAAAATTGAAATCATCGCCTAATTCGATTCTATTACCCCATAATAATCACAGAAATATTACTCTAACTGCAATAGAAATATAGTTGAATTATTAATTTTACCTAGTATAGACTATTTTTAATAAATAAAAACAATAATTTTACACTATGTTCATTGCATGATTTATTTACCAAATATAAAATATTTGTCACATATTATATATATTAAATATATTAAATTATTATATAGAAATGAAAATTTACTATTAAAAAATGATAAAAGATACATTAATAATTAATAATTACAATATTTTTAAAAAGAATTATAAATGAAATAATTTCTAACCAAGAAAAAAGAAATGAAGTATTATATAATGAATAGAAAAATATCTGGGGAAATGGTTCTAAATTGAGGTCTGATATTAATATTAAGATAAAGTGATATACTATATCCCCACAAACCTTTGAAAATTCGACTAAATTATATTAGTGATTTATGTCAATTATAATTGAAACAAACACATTATTATAATGTAGAATATTGAAAAGGAGCTGAGCAAATATCAATTTGTAACAAATGGTCTGAAATACTAGTAAAAATAGCTTAAAGGAGTGATAGTCTTTAATATGCGGGAAAGGATCGTTATAGTTGATAAAGGAGGAGACAGAAATCGAGCCCTATTCTAAACTATTAGAGAACATGTCAATATTACCAATTATATCTCTATTATTATTTTACAAAGAATCGATTTAAAAATTATTGAAAATATTGCAACAGCAATTAAACAGTAGAGAGATATGTTTGATAATGATGAATAACTAATGATTCGATTACAAATTTTAAGTTCAAAGTTATAAATGAATTAAAAATCAGATTTAAAGATTATAAACAAAATTATATCAAATCTTGAAAAAAAAATATTTCAATATTTCAATAAATGTTCATTAAATCTAAATTAATCAGAGTAAATAATGATGATATATCACATAAAAAACATCATAAAATCAAAATGAACAAAAATTTCAGATGAAATTGAGATATTGTAATGAATTAAATACTATTTTACTATGGGGTAGTGATGAAGTCCTCCAACTAACAAGTCCACAAACCCCGGTTTCATAGCATGTGCTACTAGCAAAACTTAATTTCTCCCCCAATTATTTACCCCATAATTTTTCATATTCAGTAGACCTCCCAAAAAACTTTAAAATTGTTGTAATTGTATAATTATGGGGTCTTAAACAAATAATTATTTAATTAATTAGTCTTAGTTAATCCAGTTATATCACTATACGAATCATCAAATATAGTTTGTTAAATTTTGAGTATTTCTAGTTTTTCGAATATATTAATAATATTTTATTTGAACCCTTTAATCAATTTTTTAATTAGTGGAATAGAATACATTATTTTCTTAGTACTGTTATACTAATATTGGAAATAAACAACCTATTAAATATAGTATAAATTTCAATATTTCTGATTTATTTTTAATCTATTAAATTATTGATAATATTAATTATTAGAAATATGATGATATATTTTAATGATAACAATGATCCTGTATTATAAATTTTTTGAAAAAAAAATATTATTTACTTATTGATTTTTGGGTAATTAATGTTATATAAAAAAATAATTTGCAAATTTTCACTTTATGTTTCATATAATTTAACCCTTAACCAAATACTTCAAAGAATATCTAAAAGTATATATTCAACAAAAGAAATCCAGTATCTATTAAAACAAGTTAAATGATGTATTAAGGAGTTGACTGCCATATTATAAATACTTGTAATCCAACTCTATCACCTTCTTAACTTGGTTAATATTCTATATTGTTATGGATAGTTGATTATTTTGTAAGGTTTAATTTTCCACTCAATACTAAATAATATATATTTTTCAAATTTATATTATTGATTAAATATAGTTAGATAATTTCAAATACTGAGTTAAGGGTTTACTGTAATTTTTTGAAATAAGCTTTCTTCAAATATCTTATAATTTTCAATTGACATTTTAATTTATAAATAATTATATATTATCAATAGCCATATTAAAATTTATTTCACTACTATTATAATAATTTTACTACATCTATTTTCTTCAGTATTTCTATAAAAAGGATGATCGAACCGCATAATCTGATTATCTTAATTATGTTACATATTGTCTGAAAATTAATTTATATCTGTTTTTAAATAATATTGACAAACAATATAAAAATTTGGATGAATTTAAGTTCCTATATTCGTAGCTAGGGTAAATATTGAGCATAAATCAATTTTGGAGTGTCTAAAGTTTACTCTAATGATCTTGGATATTTAAAGTTTTGAAACTGTTAAGAAATATGTTTTAACATGTTATTATATAAGGTTCTCATTAGAATTGAATTATTTAATTTTTATTATATGATATAGGATGCCATGGTTTTTTTTAATTGGGCATCAATTTCGGAAATAAATATTTTATTTTGATAAATATATTGTTTGTTAAATATTTTCTAAAAAAGGTACTGATTTGAACAATATAATATTTATGCAATATTTTACCTTTTATTCATATATCGATGATTGTTTCGTTTGTACTATAATTATTATATTCAATATTAAGTTGGAAAAAACTGATTGAATTTTATAATATATAAAATGATCAATTTCAATGACATAATTTGTATTATACATTGAAAAATTTGGATAAAACAATAAGAATTATTCTTTTATTGTTTATTCACTAATTTAATATAATTGGCATTATTCAATTCATCAATATAAGCTATATTGAATAATTATTATTGGCTATTATAACTAACACATTAACTTGATATATGACTATAATTATAAAATAAACAAACTTTTTATTAACTACAATAAGCTTTACAGAGGCTATTAATCAAAAAATACTCAATATATTCAATATTTGAATATATTTCAAATCAATAAAATTATAAAATTTGATAAAAATTTTGATATAATTAAATTAATCAAATAGAAAAAAATTAAAATGAAAACAAATGAAAAAATTATGAGATTATAAAGCTTGAATGTTTCAATTTTATATTTCATGGTTTTGACAGGTACAGTTTTTATGGTTATATAATATAAAATTCTATTTATGAATTAGTAAAAATTGAATTTTCTAATTGAAATAAAAGATTAAACTTTTTGAATAACAAATATGAATCTAAAGTATAAATTGTTTTATAATAATCATTAAAAACAAATTGAAGTATACAGCTGCAATATGATATAATGTATTTAGATATATTCAATTAAATTTACAACGTAAATCGGTATAATATTTTTTAGGTATGTTAAAAAATAATTGAATAAAATTCATTTATAAATTTTTACAGTTAAGATTTTTAGTTAAACACTTCATTTAATATCAAATTCTAAAATTTTATATATATTGAAAAGAAAAAATTGAAATTAATTACAAGTATATAGTATATTATAAACGAGTTGATTTTTCCATTTCTTATAAATAGACTAATTTATATACTAATATTTTATTAATCTTGACAAAAAAAGTAAATAAATCGTAAAATTGAATTTTATATCAATCAATTGAATTTTTTAGGTTCAAAATAATTCAAAATAACAAATAATCAATATATATATATATGTGACTTTTCAAAATATACAAGCTGCTACCCAAGTATTTCACATGGACATCTTCAATTCAAGTTTTATTGGCAATTCAGATGGATTGTATTCAACAAACTTGTCTCACAAAATATATAACAAAAATAATCACCGTTGCTGGAATTTCCACTAGTTCTGAGCACACCTATTAATATTTAATCAAGGACTAGATGAACTATCATATGATATTTCTGGTATAATCACTGTATTATGTCAATCAACTAATTACTTTTAAGCCAATTGTCACACTTCCTTATTATATGAAAAACTTCTAATTATTTTTAATTGTTTGATATTATAAGATAGTTAATCAAATCCTATCTTCGATTTATCATACTTAATGATGTCATTCAAATTACTATGATTACTATACTTTGCACAAGAATTCATTCCTAGTAGCACTATATAAAGCATTACTACCTTCAAAAGAAATGGTTTGGTGAATTCTACCTTTGTATTCTAATGTCACTGGAAATTAAGAGTGACAACCAAGCTCCCAGGTAGAATATGATCGAAAACAGAATTCTACATCTTGGCCCTGGTGTATGGACCTTTACAACAAGTCACTCTCCTTCTGGTTTGTTTGTGTGCTCTCAATGTCATATAGTGATGGATCAATGCATCAATGCTACTAGAAATATACTCCTTCGCTATCTAATAATCAATTAAGCTAGTCTTCCAGGATTGATTTTGGTGCTATCCCCTTGGAATCTCCATACTCCATGCAGGACTTGGAAAAGGGTGATCAGATTCGATCAATTTTGGATAAGTTTAATTGTAAGCGATAAATCCCAGTAATGTTACCAAGTAAAGCAGAATTAATTAATTAATTATTAAGCATGCATTTATTATTTTGGGTTATTGAGAATATGAGGGGTTAATATAATAAGATTACAATTAAGGTATTTTAAGATAATTGCTCCAAGGCAGCCACCATCTTTTCGAAATCACTCTTGATGGATTTGGCATAGTTGGTCAATTTGTCCTTGCTGTCAAGAACTTCAATGGATTCTGTGTAAGGATTGTAACGGAGGGCGAAGGGACGACTCAATGAGGCAGCGTATTCGCGAACCTTTTCTTTGGCATCATTAAAGCTTTCAGCTACGTAATAAATCTATAATAAATAAATATGTTAAAAATTTGTATTCAATGGTGATAAATAAATAATAATTACAGGTTGGTATTCAGTGATAGGGTATTTGGTAACAGCGGCAAGGCTGGGATCGAAAGGTCTCTTTTCAGGCTTGTCAGACATGGCATACTAATATATTGGTTAGAGAATATAATCATGACGAAATTATGATTAAGCCTACCTCAAGTTCACCATATGATGATAAAATACCAGCACCATAAGCTTTAATTTCATCACCTTGTTTGCATAAACCGAATTCAACAGTAAACCAGTAAATCTAAAATACCTGTCAAATATAAAGCTCTATATGCTAAATGAAGATATGCTTACGGTAGCTAATTTTTCAATATCTTCATCACTGGCACCCAATGAAGCCAAACCAATTTCCTAAAGTGACAATTATATTAATACTCATAATATAAAACTCGAATTTCAATTTACTTGTGAGAAATCAGCAAAGTCAGGGTTAGCGAATAAAGGAACATGTCCAAGTAATTCGTGGCAACAATCACTAAATTGAAATAGTTGATATTAACTTAGTGAATATTTATATTAAACTATTGGACTTACGGCTCAGGAGTGTATAAAGGCTTAGAATGATGACGGATGTATTGAGTAGAGTGGAAAACTCTGAAGGCTAAGCCGTTTAAAAAGTCACGAGAAGTCAAAAGACCCATGACAGGCTTTAAAGTAAAACCAGTACATTCTAAAACACAGAATGGTTAATACTTGTTACTGATTATTTATGATAATCATATATAAGAATACCCTTTAAGAATCGAGAGATGTCTTCTAATTGAGGAATAGCATCAGGTCCATAACCACAATTCTTTTCAAGCAAGGGCAAAACGAAAAGATGTTCTCTGCAAGAGTGCTTTTCAAAAGCTTCTCTCAAGTGACGATAGACAACGCCCCTATAGAATTTATATTAGAATTAATTATTGAATAGTTAATATGAATATCAAATTACCAAGTTTCATTTTCTTGTTGAGTGTATTCAATTCTGGGAATGGGTTGCCCACTAAATATATTACAGTTAGCTTACCATATTAAATATTTCTTAATATTTTTATACCTTTTGTAGGTTTTAGCAATTTTAGTAATTTCGGCACGACGTCTTCTGTATTCAGGATCGTTAGCTCCAGGATGGTCAGAAGCTATCCAAATACAATGAATATCCAGTTGTTTGAATATAAACTAGAATACTTACATAATTCTTCTCCCATTTCCAAAACTTTATCGGCAAAAGAATCTAAATCAGATTTCTTTCTGGGGAACCAGGGAGTGGCGCCTAATTGGGTTGTTAGAAATTACTGTTTGCGATTGAAATAAAATTAACATACCAAGTTGGTCATTGTCAGTAGTGTGGATAAGTTTTAAACTTTCAACGACGGGTTTGAGAGCTTCGATAGCTTTTTGGGCTTGTGATTCGTCTTTGGCAATAAAGTCGACGAAGAAGTCGTACATCCATTGTTGAGTCTTACTGGGACGGGATTCGATACGAGTCAAAGAGATGGATTGATCCTTCAAAATGGCCAAGCATTCGTCCAAAGCACCTACTTTGTCTTTGACAGTAATGATGAAGCTGGATTGGTAGTTAGCTTGGGTGCTGTCTTGTTTTCCGTGAGATAACATTTTTCGAATACTTGAATCTGATAAGAATTTCAGAGCTTAAAATGATTATATTATGAATTTTTATATCAAACCAACTGATCACACAAAGATCCAAAATATCATATGGTAATTATTATTTACCCATTTGCATATATAAGTTTGACATCATTCCTTCCTTTTTAGAATTATAGAGTCACTTTCTGAACACTGATTAACTTTTTGATACATAATTTCGGAGCGTCTTAACTTAGAAATTGGCCTAGTCGCACCGTTTTCTATTTTATCCAATAAAATTAATAAAAGATAGTATTCAATTAGGATAAAATCAACGTAACGCCAATCAGATCACATTGAAATAATTGTGAGAAAAATGAGCCACTAATCAAAATTTACCAAAATTACCATGTAAGGATAATTATTTTTCAAAATAAGATTTCCAGCCAATTTCTCTCTAATCACAATCTCTTAATTATGTTTTTGTGAAAGTAAAACACCAATTTATCCATTGCATACAGAATTTCAAAAGTTATTATAAATTCAATTAAATAATTTATTCAATTCAACTAAAATGATTCAATAATTATTTATCATATTCTTAAAATATGGACATGATTATTTTATTTGATTTAAATAGCGTTTTTTGAAATTAAAAACATCATTTGATTATGATAGATATAACTTCTTTTCAAAATATATATTTAAAATTTAAATATCAAATTAAAGAAAAATACAAAATAATATTTAAAATATCAGTTAATAAAATGAAATTTGAAGAAGCTAATATTAAATACTTGAAATTAAAACAAATTAAATATTATTGGGACAGTGGTGAATGGAATCCCAACGTAGATAATTTTAACGGTTAAAAACCCCAAGCTATGGACGTAAATAATACCTCTAATATATATTTATCCTTATATTAATTCAGTTTTAGACTTTATTTGTTAGGTATTGTAAACCAGGTACTCCAGTGAAAGAAACTTTTGAAGTTTTCAGAAAACTTGATAACATAACTCAAATCTTACCCCATTTACAGCATTTGGAAAATATTCAAATCAACTCTGTCAACTCATTCAGCCCTAATACTATGCCGGGTACAGTAATTGGAGGTGATAATGATATAAGATCTACTGGTATGGATCCTAACAGTGAGACTTATTATTTCATATATAATTGGAGAGGTCTTCACAATTATATATATACTTCAAGTTATTCCTGAAGATACTCTGATTGAAGCTAAGTGGTATCATGCCTATTAGTAAGATTCTCAAGGGTATTATACTATAATAATTAGCTATATGTGATAGTTTTTATTGATGTGAATATTTCAATTAATCACTTATTAATTAATTTATCATATTATGATATCTTGATTTCATATATATTCATGATTAAATATATTTTGAAACACACTGTTATCTAAATTTTGAATATTGAAATATCTTAATTATCACTATTTAATAAAACTCTTCATTATTTATATTAGTTCAAATTTTTTATTTGACTCGATAAAATACAATATATATGCCAAAAATCCTTTAAATATAATTTTCAACTCAATCAACAATATTAAAATAATTTATTTAAATTATGAATAATGACTTAATACTATAAGATTTTTTAAACTATATACCCTATTTTAAAAAATACAACACTAGAATTTAGTTAGATGAAATTAAAATAATTTATAATGTAATTAATTAATCAACAAAAAACTAAAATACAGACATGATTTTAATAATAATACACTAATCAAATAATGGCAACATTTTAAAATTAAAACAACATTAATATATGATTTATAAAAATTAATACAGAATATAAAGTTGATATTCTTTTTTATTATTAATAACTCTTTGTTATATTTTTGGCAACTTTATAACACCAAAAAATAATTTTTTATTAATTACTAAATTTTGATATTTTATAAACTAATTTAATTTGTTTGCAGGAATTTTTTTCCTTAAAGTATATTTTTCAATTATATAGAATAATGATAATTACATAGGTTGTAGTTTAATGAATATATTAGATATGGTAGCTTTTTCCTAATTTTTGATATATAATTTTTTATAAGTTTAGCTTTATATAGTTTAAAATTAATATATAAAATAATAAATATTTGTAATTTATAAAAAACATTAATTAGAAATTGTTTTTTAACAAAATAATATAAAACTTATGACTAATTAATTCAAAATTAAATAAAAACATATATCATATTGTCATTTATTAAAATAATTAATATTTGATTATTTATATAATATTTTTTTATTAAAATTTATAACATAGATTATTTTAATATATTTTAATTCTTTTAAATAAAAAATTATTGAAAAAATATAAAATTTATTAATTATGTTTATTTATTATAAACACCTTTGCTTTTGGCTATTTTTTAATAAATTCTATCTAAATTTAAATAATTTAGTTCTATTTTAATCTTTTGATAAATTATATAAAATCTATTTTATATTTATATTAATTAATATTAGTTTTATTTATAATATTAAAAGCATATTTATATAACTATTATTAATTTACTTAATTAACTCTTTATATTAAATTAAAAATTAATTTTATTAAACTTTTTAATTTTTCCAATTAATAATAAGTTAATTAAAAAACTAAAACTTTAAATTTTAATAATTTATAAAAAAAATTATTTTTAATTTTATATAACAAGTCTAATAATAAATAATGAAATTATATAAAATATTATCATTATAGATTATTTATAATTCTTAAATTATTTTTGGGAACTTATAATAAAATTTGAATAATATTCAAATAAAGAATATTTGATAATTAATATTTAAATTAAATATAATATAAAGTGGGATATAGGGGGGTAAACCTTTAGCAGGTCCTTTGGAAACATATATGGCTATACTAGGTGGCAGATTAGACTTGAGAGCACTGGTCCTCTGGACTTACTTGAAAGTCAAAGGTAAATATTCAGGGTAATATATATCCCTTATCTTTAGCCAATATATATATTTTACCATAATATATATCTTAGAGTCCTATCTCTCTAGAATATATTGTATCTATATAAGCCTATAACATTGTAGGATGGTTAGAGGTTTAGATCACAAGGCTTTTTAAGATCCTGAAATATTACCTTATATAACTAGTTAAGATTATCCCTTTAAATTGACCATAGGAGTATCTTACTCCATTAACTTTTGATTTCATTAACTATACTAATAATATAATTATATATAACTATTGCTATGATATTAAATATAACTAGGCTCATTATAGATAATCCAATGATATATAAACTAACTAACATTGTAATTATAGATACTATTATAATTATATTAAATATTATATTAAGTCACTTATTGGAAGTTAAATTATTCGATTTTATTAAGCTAAAAGGTAATAATTAATAAAAAAACAAAAACAATAAAAATTGTTTTAATTAAAGATTATTGATTGAGTTTAATATCTTATATATATTAAGATTATTATAATAAAGCCACTATTGATACTTATCACTTTATATATATAATTAGTTTAATTAAACTAATTTTTGGAACACTTAAATATGATATTATTATATCTCAAATTAATAGAATATAAGGATAAAGGAATCTTTATATATAATTAATTTTAATCTAATATTTTAATT
>JNEM01007870.1:0-21672 GCA_000697335.1 Conidiobolus incongruus B7586 | reverse complement strand
CTCACATTTGATTTGGTGCATTCATGGTGTCGAGAAAACACTTGTTTGAGTGAACTCAATGAGATCACTCAGAGAGTTCCATTGAGATCCTTATTGCTTCCCAGTGTTGTGCTTTCATCTTCTTATATCTTCCCCAAACCTCTTTTAATCGATGAACAATCTACTTCGCAAAAAGATTACTCAGCAGATATTAGTTTCTTTGAAACAAAACGATTTTTCAATATTAGACCTACTGCATCAACGAACTCTGATGAAAGCTTAGTCAAGTTGGAGTTATATCCTACTTTAACAGAAGAACAACTTCAGGGCTTTGATTCGTTTGTATTAACTTATATCTACTTTCAGTTTTTTACAGAAGAAGCCATCTTGCAAATTTCTGATCACATTGCTTTTGGAACTCCTGATGACCCTTGTCGCATCCCTCTCAAGAAATTCAATCCTGACTATCACCTCATTCCTGAAATGGCATCTCTGAACTGGGGTTACGCCAAGCTTATTTCAAGTAATTATTTTACGTTGATTTTTGTACCAAGTGTTATGGATCTCCTTATGTTATTTAAAAATAAGCTAATTTCTACTTCCGATCTCATCAGTGTTGAATTATGGTCCTTTGAGGTTATTAGAGAGGACCTCGAGCATCGATTTAGATTAAATGTTGATCACTCTGGAGAGAAGCTTGTACAGCTTGGTGAATGTAGTTTGTATACAAGAATGTATCCTCCGCGTAAAGAGAATTCTCCATCCACCCTTGCTCTTCCAGACCGTGCCGAAGTTTGGACAGACTGGTCTAAGCCTCAACCTGTAGTTTGCGATTGGTTGCACAAATTACACAATATCTTTGACGTCATTATGAATCGTACTTACATTCAAACCTTGTATGCAACATGTTTGCAAAACCAACCATTGAAAAGTAATGACATTGATAAGCTTTTATTACTTTGTGATTCAATAACAATGGAAATCAACATGACGACATTTTTATTGTTTAAAAAATTCTTTAGTAAAAATCAAACAAATGCCGCAACCATAACTCATTATTGGTCTAAGAATCAAATTAATAAAAGGTTCCAGCAAACACTGGGTTGGTGCTTTAGCTCAGTCAAATCAAACACTGATGATGAAACCAGCTCGGTTTACTATCACAATCCATTGGATGATCAAGAACAAGGTGTTTCAAGGCTATTGGATATTTTTGATAAAGCAAAACATCCTATTTTTATGACTTTTGATTTTAGGCAAAATGTAACATATATCGATAACCAAACTGACGGTAATGTAGAAAAATTGGACAAGAATTTAAATAGTATACCTCTCGATATTGATATTGATTGGTCTGGTTCTAAACAAAACCAAATTCCTGATAATTATTTAGACAATGACTTTTTATCCTTCAATTCACCAAATGACTTAGAGGCTCAGTTAAAGATGAATCTTCATATCCCAACTAGTTTAGACTCGATAATTCAAATGAATAAAAAACTTGAACCAACAAGTAAAATCCGCGATTTCAACACCGATTCTCCAGAGCTTCCAAAAGAGCCCCTAAATGATGTATATTATAATCACATCCTTGAGTGTTGCAGTGCACAGCTCGATTGGTTCATGAAACAAGAAATGCTCCAAGAACTTCTTAGCTGGCGCCCGCTTGGACTTGGTGTCCTTAAATTCGTTCATACAGCTTTGGATACTAAGCATGAATCTCTCGAGTCTCCTGCATTTTTCCGTATGCCACTTTCCTTTGTAAGAAAAGAAAGGGGTATAGCTCTCTTTAACCAGGCGTTACAACGATTGAACATTGACCAATTCCGAGCTAAAAAGGTTGGACCATATTTCCATGTATTTTTAAAACAAATTCCAGAAACTTTTAAAGTGAATGACAAACTAATCAATACAGGACTCAGGTTCTGTAAAAATAGTGTCATTGACTGTTATCCACACCAAAATACTGAAAATTATGATGGTGATACTGATATTGATTACCCAAATATTCCAATTCAACCTTTCTGGCTATTGATTTATCCTAGAGGAGAAGACTTATTAATTTATTTCTTTTCGTTAACTGCATCAATTGAAGATCAACACAAAGTTTTGCTTCTGATTAGAAATTATATTGCCACTACTTTAACCCACGTTAATCAACAAGTACTTCTTGAAGAACTCAATGAAACCAGGGAATGTAATCGATATCTCTTGGCTCCACCACTTGTACCAAACGAATATGACGATGATGATGATTCTGACGATTTAGATGAAGAATACTCGGTTGCAGTACAACATGACAATGTTAATCTTTCTACTTTCATTCAAGAAATCAAAAACCATTATCCACTCACACATCCTTTCATTCCAGGCCAATTTCAGTGTCCTATGGTATTGAGACACACATTTCCACTTCATTGGCGACTTTCACCTTTTCAAGCATTAAATGGAATCATTGACAAAGTTTTCCTCCCTTTTTCAGTCTCTAACCGTAGAAATATGTTTGTTATTGCTGAAAAATCATCAATATTCTATGTTCTATTAAGTGAAGAAGAGAGATCAACTGAAGAAGCAGAGGAAAACTCTGTGAGACAACCGAGTATGATATCAGAACCTGCAGAGAGTGTCCATACTGGATATGATGAAACTCTTGGCCATCACACACACTCTACAGTTAGTCCGGTCACTTCAATTCCTCCCTCTCCAAGCAACTCGAGGCGTCTTCCATTCACCCAACCAGTGACTGGAAAACAATCAATCGAGGGCCGTGAACTTATTATGGAAATTTATGGTATTCAACATCCTGGTACTGAAATTACTGAAGATTTAATCGAACTTATTAGCAATCGATTAGATAACCATATTACATTGAGTTTAATATCATCTTTTCTATCACGTAATGCAACTCTCAAACTCACCAAAGCAGATACACAGTTTATATTTCCCCTCCATCGACCCCCTACTAAGAACATTAAAATTCCTTTACCATCATTCATTCAGTACCCTGTAGTCATTATGTCCTATATTAAGCAGAATTTGTTAGAATACCTCAATCCATTGACTGGTCCTGAAGTTAAGAGTAGCTTCCAGAAATGGTTTGAAACCAATTTTCAATCATCCAGCGAAACAAGTTCCAATGATGACTGCGATTGTGCTCTCAGCGACTTCTTATTTTACTACAATTCGTTCTCTTCTCGATCATTATCTCCAATCGAGAGTTCAATAGGCTCTGGTATGGCATCGATCATGATGTTACCTACTATCATAAATCAAAGTAATACTATTCCTAAGCTGGCCCTTCCCAAGAATGATGGCAAGTCATGTGAGTTTGTAAATAAGCTCATTTCTATGCCCGAATATCATTTCAATCGATTTCTCAATCTTGAAAAAGATGAAGTTGAATTCTCTGATTTTGCTATCAATTTCAAGATATGGACGATGGGCTCCGTTGATCCAGAGATGATGATTAGTCAGTTGCAAAAGAGTATCAAACAGAGTATACATGACTATATAGTGGATAAATTTATTCAATCCTTGGAAAAAGAATATAGTATTAAACTCAAGAAAGATACTCATCAAACACCTACTTTAGAAACAAACGAACTCGATATTGAAATTATGTCAAGGATATCTGACGATGGAGCCTCCACCATCTATCATGAAAATTATTTCTCAGATACTCCTAATGATTTCGATCAGCCAATCGATTTAAATCCTTTGCTATTCAAACCAGTACCCAAGATTATTGATTATTCATCGAAGTCTCAAAACGTTTCCTCCCGCTCTCTATCTATTTTTGGCAAATTTTCACTTGGTCAACAAACATCTATCATTGGTCACATATATGAATGGCTATCTGACTTGCACCATATGATGATTCCTGCAATTTTTGAATTGAAGCCATTGGAAAATGATTTTAACTTAGATTACCCAGAACCGATTAGTCCAATTCGACTAAATTCCTCTAATTATATTCATCCCAAAGTCACCCAAAGTGGAAGATTCTTATTATGCAGTGGGTTGAAAGAGCTTATACCTAAATTATTCTTCAACAAGCCTAATCACCTCTTCCATCAATATCCCGAATATACTCCCACCAGAAGAAGCTCATCTGAGGAAACTGGTAGTATCAAGAGCGGATTTGCAAAAATTAGTTCCTCTTTTCCAAGAAATAAGGATGATCTCACTGTGTATAGTCCCATCAACTTGTTACATCACTGTAGCAAGGTTCAGTCAATTCAAATTGAACCATATAGACACGTGTACCTTCAAGTTGAGATAAATTACTGCTCTATCAAAATATACAGTTATAACATTGAAAAGCAAATTATCGATCAGCTTTATCTAATGTTGCAAAAGATCGTGGCATGGATTAATACACGTCAGACCGCGCTTGATTTTATCCTACTTCAGAAATTGGGCTTGTTCCACACACCACTTAATCTTGATGCTCTATCCACTTTAAATTTACATGCTCATGATAACGAATCTAAAATGATATTAATGAACTCCTTAATTCAACATCGTTATCCTTCTCACTCTTTACTTACCAGTCAAGCTCCAAATGCGCTCAACTCATCAGATTCCAGAGCTAGAATTTCGGAGTCTGCACTTATGAACATTACTGACCTTAGTAACTTTGGAAGCATTAACAAGTCACATAACTTATCGGAGGATATAATGAAGAAGGTGAGCAACACTGATCTCAGAAAGGTATTGATTGAGATTATTCCATCAAATACCCAAAACTATTCTCAAGAATCCACAATTTATGATCCTCTTCAATTCCATGGTCACGATTTCCTCAATTTACTGAATCATGACGAATCCTCCGAGCATAATTCCGAAAATTCAGCTATAGCGACGACCAACGTACTGCTTGACCTGATCCCTCTCGCTAAAGACCATGTTTTAACCACTTCTTTTCCAAGCAACCAAATCACCAACTTTTTGAACCACTGTCATTATATTCACTTTTGTAGAATTCCTTTATTTAGGTTCAAATTGGATAATAAATCCAGTAATAGTGATTGGCTCTTCAAATCTGAACAGCTCGCTCAGCCCAACTTTTACGAATGGTACTCTGACGTCGCTAGCCAAATTTTGAAGGAGTATTCAATGTACCTGATGTCTTTGGATATGATTCATGTGCCACTCAAAAATGAGACAAGTTTTACAGCTCGATTGGATCAGACCACCGTTACATCTCAAGGCACCCTCACTCCCGATATAGTCCTTACTCCTGGTTATTATGTAAAGTCCATTAATGGCGCACTAATCATCGCTAAAATTCTGGTTCAGAATCAATTCTTCAAAGTGGATGTCTACTCTAATCTGTCCACTTGTGAAAAGTCTAAATTGACTGCTACATTCGAGCGTATATCCATAGCTATCTCCGACTTGAATAATAAGAGTCACGCTCATTCATTCACATTTGATTACCATGTACGCTATCTCCAGCGCTGGATGGATGGTGAATTAAGGTCGATGCCACCACTGAATCCTCTCGTAATTCTTCAGGCTTTGTACAAATCTCCTCTTCAGCCTGGAAAGTATTGTCATAATAGCTTAATTCATAATTTGTACACTCCTCCTAAACCTTTTAGTATCAGAGATCTATACCTTTATATTACAAAATCACCTCAGAGATACGGTTTGAAGAATCTTTATTATGAGAACAAATGTATAGGATTTTATGCAAATATGAACTATCCTCCAAACTATCGCCAAACGTTGGTCTTCTATATTCAGCAAGCTCCAAATTCAACGAGTCAATACCAATTATTCTACTATGTACTTCATGTTAATATTGTTAATCATTATCCTACATTTGTTGAATCTGTTCACGATCCGGCAGCCACCCTTAATCCAGCTCATATTGACCAATTCATTGTCGACAAGTTAGATGAAGTACTTGAATTTCATCGCAAAGATACGATCTGGCGATCATTCCAATCCGAGTCCTATGAACTACAAGCCACCGATTTGGATACATTCCGCACGGAATTCTACCACATAGACCTCAAGCTCATCGAACCCACTTTCAGTGAAATCACCGAAAACACGTCAATCTCATGGTCCGAAGTGATCAACTCGCTCAAACGTGCATTCTCCCGCTCCCACCGCGAGCTGTGGCTGGATAACGATCGCCACCTCATCCTCCTAAATCCCTATGACTCGCACTTTATGATCTACTTCAAATTCATGTATGACAGTCCCAACGACTCCCACCGACCTCCTAACCAAATTGAAGTGAGTGCAATTAGCAGGGATCCCCGTGATGATTTAGCCAAAGTGGAATCGGAACACGCTACAATGGTACTCCGAAGTGTACTCTATTATATGTGGACTACTTTGTTTGGACCCGTTACAGACACTTAATTTATTTTTAATCTTCTAAAAAGATTTAATTTAATTTAATTATTGTTATTATTATTTAATTTACAAAAAATAAAATTACAAAAGGAAAATTAATAAAAAAAATCAATGACAATATGCTATAATTGAATTAATTTTATAATTTGATTGATTATAGATTTTGGTCTCTCATTACAATCGGCAATAGAAACAATAAAACTTAGCTATCAAATTCTTATTAAAATTCATAAATATGAATTAAATATTGATATTAAATTATAATTTAAAAATAATTTATTGAACTTTAGAATAAAAAAAAATTAATTTAAATAGTTAATAATAGCCTGTTTAATCCAATTAAATGATATATTTTCAACGTTAAGAGAATAATCAAAATAAAATTCAAATTAATAATATAGTAATAATATTTAGAGAATAAATTATAATTCAAAGTGACAAATTTGAAAGTTAACAAAATGAAATTTAATATTTATAATTTTGAGAATAGCTGATATGGCCGAGTGGTCCAAGGCGGGTGACTTAAGATCCCCTCCCGGTAACGGGGCGTGAGTTCGAACCTCACTGTCAGCAATAGTTTTTCATTTTATCATTTCAAAATCAATTATTCAAACAATGTTCAATATTTTAGCTATTATGAAATTTAACAAATTTATTTACTTTTAATCTAAATTTTGATTAGATTTTATCAATTATTATTAACTAATCCTATTTAAGCAATATTTATTGCAATTTATTGATTTTTTGTATATCCGAAATTTTATGAATTTTATATTAAATTTTATTAATTGTTCAAGTTTAATTAAAGATATTTATATTGGTTAAATATATTGGGTTCTTATGATAGTGAATATATGTGGTATGAAGTTTTGGCGAATAGATACTTGATAAACTAGAATGTTCTTTGGTTTCATTTATTAAGTGATATTAATCATTGGAACAGGATCAAAACACTTTATTATACCATCAAAACTAGGAAAATTACATAATAAAGGAATTTTTTAAATATGGATTGAATGTCTAAATTATTCTATAGACGAAGATACTTTTCAATCGAAATGAACAAGTTGAAATTTTTCTTGTACCGATTTTGATAACTATATCAACATTGTTTTTTTAATATAATAAACATAATACTGGATTAGCTTATCATTGACGTCAATATTTTTGTGTCAGATATAATTTTGAATAATTTAAAAGAATGATACATTCAAGTGATAAAATTCAAGTTATTGAGTTAAACATAATATGAAAAAAGATATTAGATTCAACCATATATATATATATATTATTTAAATTATTTTGAAATTTTCAAAACTATATAAAAATTCCTTGATTAATTGAATTAGAACAATTTGATTTAAAGTATAATAAGCAGAAATTATGAACTTTTATTCTTTCAAATATGTTGAAGGTTCAATACAATTGTTTAAGTATAATCAGTTGTATGGCTTATTGAATCAACCACATTAACTTGAGTATTTTGATATTAAATATTAGAATGAATATTAGAACTCCTGTTTCAATACCAATACAATTTTATTAATTAAGATCCTTTTTATAAAAAATAATACTGGATTATAAATATTTTATATGATGAATATGCATCTTTATTAATGATTTGTCATCGGTACAAGATCCATCCAAACTTGTCAGCCAATAGCTTATGATTACATTGTAATATAATTTTAGTTGATTACATTACAGATATCATTTAGTTTGAAAATAGATTTAAGCTAATTTAATCATTTTAAATTAAATTTTCAGAAAGCGACTTCAAAAGCTTTTCAATATAGAGAGAAGATATTTCATATCAATGATTAGCCATCTTGCAATCCAATTTGACCAATTTTCACCAATCTTCAAATCATATGATATAATAATATATCATTGGATCAAATTACAACCACTTTGTGCCAAATCTTCTCACCAATTATTTTCGGGTTTGAATTATTCCTATTTAATGACTTTAATAAATATATTTGTCTAATAAATATAATCAAAATTAATACATTGTAAATCCATTGAATTTGAGAAAATGGTTTGTATCCATCTGAATGTGACTTCAAATATTCCCTCCTCTCATTTTAAATAAAATTTGCAAATAATTTATCAATTAAAATTAATAATAGCTTAATTCAATATAATATCGAAGCGTAATATAAATTATTATTATTATTATTATTACTATACTATGATCAGAAATCCTAAAGATAACATTAGATCAATTAGAGATAAAATCTTATCACTTCAGTACTATCTTCAATATCCATCCAGTAATTAAAATCATATGACATTTGGATTGTTGAATGATGTCAAGATCCAAAATGGATATTAATATGCAAATTCAAAGTTTAACCCCTGAATTGCTTTCCCATAACTTTAATCGAATGATCAAATATTAGGCTTATTGGACAGTATAAATCAAAGTCACACCATAAATCTCATCTTATTTTTCTTTTATCCTTTTTTTATTTGATTCAAAATAAAAATACAATGATAGGTTCCGAAGAATCTTTACAATCTAACGACACACTATACTTCTACTTAAACAAGGAGCCAGTCCAGCTCAAAAACCCTGATCCAGAACTTACCTTACTCGAATACTTGCGAGGCAAGGGTTTGACAGGTACGAAATTAGGCTGTGGGGAGGGTGGATGTGGTGCTTGTACAGTAGTACTTGGTATGTACGATACGAAGACACAAAATCCAAAATATTTGAGTGCTAACGCTTGTTTGACACCTCTGTGTTCGGTGAATGGCAAGCAAGTTATCACTGTTGAAGGTTTGGGCAATGAGAATGATCCTCATCCCATTCAAGTAAGTTTCCTAATTTTACAAATATATACCGAGTCTTAAATTAGTTTAGGAGCGTTTAGCACACCATCATGGCTCCCAATGTGGGTTCTGTACACCTGGCATTGTGATGTCGTTGTACGGACTACTCAGGGACAATGACAAACCTACTGTAGCCGATATCGAAGAGGGATTCGATGGTAATTTGTGCAGATGTACCGGATATCGTCCCATTTTGGACGCTGCTAAAACCTTCGCTTGCGACAATGATCAACATAAGAATCAGTGCAGTGGTGGTAATAAGCAACTGGGACAATGTCTAGTTCAAGTAATTACTATAATAGCAAAATAGGATCAAGTATTAAAAATTTTTAGGATAAACAATTCAAACCTTACAACAGTGAAAACGAATTACAATACCCCCAAGAGTTAATAGATTACCACACTACCACAGCAGCAAACCCCATCCTATTACAATTTGACAATCAATTGGGCTACAAGTGGCTCAGACCTTCTACTGTGGATCAGCTCCTACAGCTCAAAGTATTTATGATGCTTTTGATATATATATATATATATATATGTTTAATATTAACACAAAATTTAGTCCGAGTACCCCAATGCCAAACTAATCGGCGGCAACACCGAAGTGGGGATTGAAATGCGCTTACGATTTATGGAATATAAACACCTTATCTATACTGGTGACATTAAAGAGTTCAACGATCTGAAAATCCAACAAGACAAATTGGAAATTGGTGTGAATATCACTTTAAACCAATTGAATAAGGATTTGAAATGTGCTCAAAAGCATGTGAAGGTAATTCAATACTTTTTATAATAGTATATCATTTATTAACACTGTGTAGTCGCATCAACAATCTACAATTCAAGCACTCATTACCAATTTAAAATGGTTCGCAGGGAATCAAATTCGAAACTTTGCAACTTTAGCCGGTAATATTATCACTGGGTCGCCAATTTCCGATCTAAATCCCATTTTGATCGCTACCAACGCGAAATTGACCGTTGCATCCAAAAATGGCGAAAGAGTGATTCCAATGAGGGAGTTGTATACCGGCTATAGAAAGAATGCGCTTCGCCAAGACGAGGTCGCGCTGAGATTAGAAATTCCATTGGCAGGAGAGTTGCAGTTCGTCAGAGCTTACAAGCAAGCTAAAAGGAAGGATGACGATATTGCCATTGCCAACGCATGCTTCCAAGTCCAACTGGAGTGCTCTGAAAATGGCTACACCGTTGTAGATTTGCAAGGGGGATTGGGTGGTGTTGCCCCAACTACACTCCATCTGTCAACCCTAAATAATGTTGCAAAGGGCGGCAAATGGGGATCCAACGAATTGTTAGAAGCTATCACCAATGAAATCCTTGACAAAGTCAAATTCGATTACACCGTCCCTGGAGGTCAGCCCACCTACAGACGTACACTAGTAGTATCATTCTTCAAGAAGTTCTGGCTCCAAACCTGTAAAGAGCTCAAAATTCCTACTGATATCAGTACTGAAGGGTTGGAAGATATCGAACGTAACGTCTCATTCGGTGTGCAAAGATTCGACGATTCCAACTTGAACAAAACTTTAGGAAGTGCTCAAATTCATGTTAGTGGTATGAAACAAACAACAGGTGTTGCCAAATACGTCGACGATATTCCCAAGCAATTTAACGAACTTTTCGGTGCTTTGGTTCTATCGTCAAAAGCTCACGCAAAGATTAAGAATGTGGACTACTCCGAAGCTTTGAAGATTCCTGGAGTTTATAAGATCGATTATACGGACGTTCCTGGCCACAACAAATTTGGAGCTGTAGTGCCCGATGAAGAGATCTTCGCATCCGAAGAAGTTTACACAGTTGGACAAACTATCGCAGTCATTTTGGCAGATGATAAACTAACAGCCCGAAAAGCAGCTAATCTCGTTAAAGTAGAATATGAAGAACTACCTCACATTCTGACTATTGAAGAAGCAATTAGTCAAAACTCTTACCATCCTCAGTCCCGTCATATCGGTAGGGGTAAACTCGATGAAGAATTCGCCAAGAGTGACCACATTTTCGAAGGTGAGTACTACATGGCGGGCCAGGAACACTTCTACCTAGAAACTCAAGGTACATTGGCTATTCCCAAGGGTGAAGGGCATGAAATTGAATTGATTTCGAGTAATCAAGGCCTCACCGAATTGCAGAATGTCGTCGCCGAAGCTTTAGATATTCCGTTCAATCGCGTTGTGTGTAAGGCTAAGCGCTTGGGTGGTGGTTTCGGCGGTAAAGAGAGTCGAGGCACTCCATTTGGTGCGGTCGCGGCAGTTGCTGCCTATAAGTTGAACAGACCAGTGAGAGTAGTATTGGATCGTGATGTCGACATGTGCACATCTGGTCAGCGTCATCCCTTCTTGGGTAAATGGAAATTGGGTGTTAGCAAGGATGGTACCTTTAGGGCTTTGGACATTACAGTAAGTTAAATTTAATGTCCTCATATTATTTATTTAATTCATTTTCAATTAGCTCTACAGTAACGCTGGTCACTCCCTCGATCTGTCCCTCGGTGTCATGGACCGTGCCATTACCCACGTTGATAACTGCTACTACTTCCCAGCACTCAATGTGGTAGGCAAATTGGCCAAAACTAATACTCCTTCTAACACAGCGTAATTTTATATTATATATTATGAATATTGGATACTAAATATTATTTTTTTTCAATAGATTCCGAGGTTTCGGTGGTCCCCAAGGTATGATCATTTGTGAAATGATGATCTCCGAAGTAGCCGATCGTTTAGGCTTGAATCAACTAGAAATTAGAGTAAATTTCATCTCATATATTAAACTTTTATAGAGACTCACTATTGTTTAGAAAAAGAACATGTATCAGGAAGGCCAGTACACCCATTTCAACAATCAACTCCTAGATTGGTACGTGCCCGAAATGTGGGACAAGATTTTAGACCAGAGTAACTATCACAAGCGTAGAGAATTGGTTGATAAATTTAATGAAGAACATACTTGGAAGAAGAGGGGGCTATCTGTTATTCCTACAAAGTAACTATTCAATTGATTCATGACTGAAGATTATGTACTAATTATAATCTTTAGATTTGGTATCTCCTTCGGTGTTCGATTCCTAAACCAAGCTGGAGCCCTCGTACACATTTACACTGACGGTTCCATCTTATTGTCGCACGGAGGTGTCGAAATGGGCCAAGGTCTCCATACTAAAATGACTCAAATCTGTGCTGACACCCTCGGTGTTCCCGTAGATACCGTTTTCATTTCCGAAACTTCCACAGACAAAGTCATCAATACTGCCCCTACTGCGGCTAGTGCCTCAAGTGATTTGAACGGGTACGCCATTTACAATGCATGTGTCGAGCTCAGAGATAGAATTAAGCCTTATAGGGATGCCAATCCCAACGGTACAATGAAGGAGTGGGCCAAGGCAGCCTATTTCGATCGTGTGAACTTGACTGCCAATGGTTTCTACAAGACTCCCGACCTCAGTTACGACTTTGACAAGAATGAAGGTCTCTTATTCTTCTACTATACTTCAGGAGTCTCCGTATCGGAAGTGGAAATCGATGTTTTAACTGGAGATCACACCATTTTGAGATCAGATATCATTATGGATATTGGTGAGAGTATTAACGTGGCTACCGATATCGGTCAGATTGAAGGTGCATTTATTCAGGGTGTCGGTAAGTAACAATCTCCCATTACATCATCATCACCATCAATTATTGACCATAATTTAATTTAGGCTTAACCACCCTCGAAGAACCCCTCTTCCATCCTGATGGCCGTACATTTACCAAGGGACCTGGCAATTACAAGATCCCGGGCTTCCGAGATATTCCCCAAGAGTTCTACGTGGACATTCTGCAAGGCAAGCAGTACAAGCATCTCAAAACAATCAAACGATCCAAAGGTGTGGGCGAACCTCCACTCTTCATGGGAGCTTCTGTGTTCTTTGCCATTAGGGACGCCATCACGAGTGCCAGGTAATATTAATCATATTATTATCAATACGCTGTTATTCATTTCAATTATTATAGAAAATCCAACGGTATTACAGACCCCCTCAAACTCTCATCACCTGCCACGAGTGAAAAAATCCGATTGAACTGCTCCGACGATTTGGTTCAATTATCCAAGGTAGAACCCAAAAATCCCAATGACAAATTATGGGCACATAATATTTAATACTACCACTATTACTGAGTTGATTTCATGCATTTAAAAATATATCTCGAAGTGTTTAATAATTTAACATTATTTAACGTAGTATTGTTGAATTAAAACGAACGTTCAAATTATTTCCAAATTCAAAACCAATTTTTACAAATCATATAAGATTTACAATTCAAATTTCAAACTCAATTATTGACCAATTAACTCAAAAATTGTTATTCAGCGAATTGAATCAGTTTAATCTTTTAATTAGTAAAAATAATAATGATATATATTTTTGAATTAGTTTTAATTTTCCATTGTAAATTTATTTGAAGTGAAAAAATATTTAGTAGATAATGAAGCATAAATCTTATTACGAATATATATCATAAATTGTGTTTATTGTTTTAAATCAAAAATGATTCATTTTGAAAATTTGGTTAATTTTGAATTTTATCAATATTAATATTAACACAATTTATCTGATCAATTTCATTTCCAAATATTCAATTAAATATAATTGCGAGTTATGGTTTAAAAGTTATAAAAAATATAATGTTGATATGAAAAAATCAAAATTGGTTTTTAACTCAATTTTAAATCATAAATTCAATATTAACCTATTATTAAATTATTTATTCAAAAATTCTGAATGAATCAAACCTTTCAATTTATTTTATATATTTTTTCAAATTATTTTATAATTATATTGTAAATATTGACATAAATTAAGAATTTAGTTTTATATTTGATTTTTAATTTTATATACCATAGTATTTTTTTATTTATTAAAACCTTAAAAATATCATTTATTTTCTATAATATTATAATGTTTACATACTGAACTATATTAAAATGATATTATTCTTATAATAACAAATATTATATAGTTAATATTATTTAACATTTTTGTTTAATATAATTTTGATATTAATACTAAATAAAATAATATAATTAACTTATTAAATTGTTATTAAAACTGAATTATAAAATATATAGCAATTATTTCATCTATTATTATAGCCAAATATATATTTAAATATAAATATAATAAAATCAATCTTATTCCTAAAATATTGATTATTTTAATTGATTAACATAAATATATTAAAATATTATATCAATTCAATTATAAAACAAATGCAGGCATAGTAATTAAAATTTTATTGTATATTTTATATTAACTCTATATAATAATGACATTCAATTAATATATAGAATCAATATTAGTTTATATATTCATATAATTTGAAGGTTATTTAAAAATTCTTAATTTATTCATTTACTATTAAAATAATAATATTTTTTTGACTTTAATTACAGATTAATATAATAAAATCAAGTCAAAGCAAACCAAAGTTAAAAAACTTTGGGAGAAGTTGTAAAAACTATTTATTCTATGATAGAACCTTCTAGCCTTATCCGATTCCTTTTCTAAAGACTACTATCATCTAAAGCAGAATCAATATATAATATAAAATATTAGATATTTTAAAAGGAACATAGTTGGATCTTGATTTGGACAGGGTGATTACTTGTGACAATGAAAATGGAAAAATAAAGTTTTATCCAGATGTTAATTTATATACACTGTTTCAATTTAGAGTTATAAATAGTGACTTATTAAGGAATGCTAATGATAATATTAAATAATTATTGGTTAAAGGTAAAAAATGAAATTATGATATAATTATTAACTTCATTATTATTCTAATTTTTATTTTAATTAATATATTATAATATAATAATAATAATAGTAATAATAATAATAATAATATAAAATTTAATTTGAAATTATCAAAAAAAGATTATATTCAATATTTTATAATATATTAATTCAATATAAATGAGAAATTATTCAATATTATAAATTAATTTGAAAAATAATAAAAAATTTAAAATTTAATAAGGGAATATATTAAGAGTATATTAGTTTAATTAAAAAGAAAATTCAACCAACTCAAAACTCTAGAGCAAAATTACATAATAAATGGTGTACTTTCCTTAAACAAAGTCAAATTTTATAAAATCCACTGTCCAAAGCTTGAATTTCAAGGCCCATAACCTGGGGTAAATAGATTCCCAAACATCTTGCCTTGGTAGAGCTTATGGAAGATCTTGTAGATTTTATGTTTATAATGTTCCATACTGGCAATAGTTAGATTCATTTTCATACTAGCCTCTCATTCAATGATTGTTGATATTAGCACCATTAGTCATATTTGTCAAAAGTATTGGACAGCCATTATTTGAAATAGGAAGGCATAAAGAGGGTAAGAGTGCAACATAGCTATTATGGTTGAAATCAGGAGTATAGTGAGTAAAAGTATCATACTTAATTGTATAAACATAACCTAAAACATCCTTCTCTTCTTTAGTTAAATCAAAAACCATATAATCAATATCATCTACCAATGAAGGGAATATGAGAATAATTGAACAGTCTTGAATCAAGTAGTTACTATTTTTGGTTTGGCAACTTAATTTAGATTTCTTACCATTATCTATAAAACTAAAAATGTTGACATGTAGAGTGGCATCAAGGTCCTTAGCTAAAACTTCTAAAATTTGGTTAATATTATTACTCTGTATTTTTAATAATGGGAATTTTCTGTGATTGAAAATAAATAAATAATTTAATATATAATATATAAAAATAAATATATAATATAAATTTAATAGTTTTATTTATTATTAATAACTTTTTGCTATACTTTTAGCAAAGGATCTAACACCTAAAAAACAATTCTTTTTATTAAAGACTGAAATTTGATGTTTTATAAACCAATTAAATTTTCCTATAGAAATTTTCTTTCCTACAAGCTAGTTTTTTAATTGTTTAAAGCAGTTATAATTATATAGGTTATAATCTAAAGAATATACTAGATATAATAGTTTTTTCTAGTTATTTTTAATTAGAAAGTTTTTTACAATTTTAAATTTATAAATTTTATAATTATTATGTAAAATAATAAGTTTTCTTAAATTATATTGAGAACACTAATTAAAAGTACTTTTATTTAAAAAAACAATATAAAGTTTATTATTAATTAATTTTCTTTTAGAAATTAAATAAAAATAGTATATACTATTATAATTTATTATAATAATTAATATTCACTTATTAACAAAATATTTATTTAAAGGGATTTGTAGATAAGGTTAATTTAACATAATTTAACATTTTAATTTGTGTTTTAATAAAAGATTATATATAAAAATTTAAGATTTATTAATTATAATTATTTACTATAAAAGTTTAAGTTTCTAGTAATATTTTAATAAGTTTTATTTAATAATAGTTACTTTAACTTTTTTTTAAGCTTTAGTTAAATTATAAAGTATTTATTTTATATTTTTATTTATTAATTTAAGTTTAAACTTTAATATATATAAAATACTTATAAAACTAATATTAAAGTGCTTAGATAATTCTTTAATTAAAATAAAAAAGTATTTTTTAATATATTTTTTCACTCTATTAACAATTAAAAAAATAACAATTAAAGTTAATTTTCTAGATTTTAACAAGTTTTAGATAATTTCTCTTTTAGTTTTAAAATAATTTACTTAGTAATAAATTGTTAATTTAGATAATACTTTATTATTAAAAACTACTTGTAAATTTTAAATAATTTTAAAAGGTTTATGGTTAAGTTTTACTAATACTAAAATAAAAAACTTTTGATAATTACTATTTAGTTTAAATATAATTAAATTAAACAGCTAATTTTACAAAGTTAATTTTTTAATCAAAAAAATTATTATATATATATATATATTAAAAATATATAATTTCCTATTAACTTTATATATATTTATTTATTTTAAACTAATAATATGTTTGAAAAATCAAAAATTAAAAAATTTCCCATTTCTTTAAATTTAAGGTAATATTATATTTTTGTATAATAACTATTCAAGGAATATAATAATTTAATAGTTAATTTTATTATTTTTATAATTTTAATTGATAATAAAATTTAAAATATAATAATAAAATTTATAAAATGAATAAATAAATTATCATT
Organism: Conidiobolus incongruus B7586; assembly: GCA_000697335.1. Taxonomy (NCBI): domain Eukaryota; kingdom Fungi; phylum Entomophthoromycota; class Entomophthoromycetes; order Entomophthorales; family Conidiobolaceae; genus Conidiobolus; species Conidiobolus incongruus. Next base: position 4,312 of record JNEM01007870.1, on the reverse strand, counting down.
ACTATATATTAAATATTAAATTAAAAATTTTTTTATTAGAAAAATTTATTAACTATATATTCTGCAGCATTAATTGAAGTTTCAACACATTCAAAGCTTAATAAAGGTGTAGCGAAGTATAAGTTTTGATTTCCTTGAATCGAGTCAAATTGTTGGTAAAAACCACTTTGTAAAGAATCAGTTCTAACATGAGGAAAATAACTCCATGCTTTTTCATAAATTGATGATTTGGCTGATAATCCAGGTAAGAGTAAGGGGAAGATTTTGTTAACTTCAGCTTTATAATGTTGCATATCTTCTTCTGAAGGTTCAGTTTGGAATTTACCTCCTGTCCAATGGAAGCTAGTATAAGCACCGTTACCAAGAGTTTGGTTAGTCCAAAGAATTGGGCGACCATCATTTAAGACTGGAGGGCTTGGGGGAGGTAAAACTGGAATATATCTATGATGCTTGAAATTGGGAGCATAATGGGCAATTGAAGCAAACTTATTAACAGTAACATGTGCTAAAATACTTTTTTCTTTAGCAGATAATCCCTGTACAATTTTTTCTACTTCACTGATTGTTGGAGGAAAAGCAAGAATAACAGAGCTACAACTTTGGGTTAACTCGGTTCCGCTCTCATTTGTATAGGTTAATTTAGTGACAGCATCACTCCTAATGATATTTTTGATATCGGCATTCAATATAACATCAAGATCTTTAGCTAATGCCAATGGAATTTCATCCATTCCATTTAAAACGGTATAAGCTTTAACATCACCTTTTCTAATAAGATCCAAACATTGAACAAAGTAAAGGGCAGGGGTTTCATCAACAGCGCCATATCCATACGTAGTTAAGAAGATAAGAGCGAATTGTTGAAGATCTTCCAAGTTGTTCTTCTTAAGCCATTCGCCAGTTGGAACATATAATTCTGGACTTGCATTGATAAAACCAGTGTCAGCATTCAATTTCTTGCGAATTTCTCTATAACGATTTAAAGCTTCAATAACTTTCTTATTCTTTGTGGCATCAGGTAATTGAATGGTAATACCAGTGTTAGGTTGGTAAGCTGCAAAGTCACCAATAAAGTAATCAATAATCTTAATGTTATTCCTTTTAATAATATCTAAAGTTCGGGTATAATATTCGGAAATAATGACGGGTCCCATATTCCAAACTCTTCCATCTTGACGAAATACATGCATCTTTCCTCCGACACGATTGGTTTTTTCGAATACTTTAACATCGTAACCCTTCTCTTTGAGGCTAGTAGCTGCACTCAATCCAGTTATACCAGCACCAAGAACACAAACGGGTTCTTCAGATTGGGCTGATTTAGCACCAACAAGCATCCCAAGTGCGAGAAATGAGATCAATTTAAACATCTTATTCCAAATCCATCTAATAAAATAAATATAGCTTAACAAATATTGATTATTTCTAGATTTATTAATTCATTTATCAATGGTTTATATATTTGTTACATTTCAACTTTTTTTTCTTCAACAATATACTTTATATTACATAATCATATATCGATATTTAGACTATGAATAAGGGGGAAATTTAACTTTTTTTACATAAATTTTAATGGAGCTTAACATCAAAATCAGGTTTTTTTATTCTGTAATATAAGAGTTGATAGTTTAGAAGTTTATGATTTTAGTATTAAATTAAATTTTGTGTGTAAAAGTGGGTTATATTAATATACCTTAATGAATTAGTTAATTAATTTATATAGTTTAATATTAAAAATATAAAATATCAATATTTTATTGTTGATATATTTAATAAAATATATTTATTAAATTTTAATTATATATAGATTAAAAAAATTTTTTAAATATAATAATTAAACTAATTTAAAATTAAAAATTTAAAAAATTTAATTAAAAGTGAAAAATAATTAAAAACAAGTTTGACATAATTAAAGTTTTTTGATCAAGTTCAAATCTAATTCAACTTTCTTTGATATTTGATTAATTTGTCAATTTTAGCGAAATAAAACCTAAAATCTTAAAAATAAATTATATTCATTCAAATTTTTTATATTGATTGCAGTTATGACATAATTTTTCACTGGATTTTAATAGAATTTGCTTTTTAGTTGTAAGATAATAATCTATTAAAACAATGGTGTCAAATGATAGATATATTGGTATTAGGGTTAGAGTAGTTTGATAAACAATAAAATAGCGCTAGCATACATATATCTAAGATTATATGAATATGAGGATTAGGACCTTGATACATTCTTGTATTTCATAGCATCTTTTATTCAAAATTGAAATCTAATGAATGCACTTTTGATTAATTTAGGTTAAATTAATATCAATATACTTCATGGGAAAATCAAGAATTATATCAATCGAAATCGAATGGAGTTGTTTTTGAAGCAGACTAAATTGATTAGCCGAATTATATATAATTTTGGATTAATATTGTTAAAATTGAATAAAATCTTACATATCTATATCCTTGATTATTGATTCCATTATTTGGATCTTTACACCAAGTTTTACTTGTACAACGATCAATTATGTCAATTTGATAGTTAACCATGAAAAAATAAATTTAATATCGAGTTAAAGTATAGATTTTTGTCCAACATTTATATCATACTGATAATATCCTCTATATATTTTGTTTTGTATATATGAAAAAACTAAAATTTATTAATCAAAGGTGTATGATACACATTGACTTAAGTATTAATGCACTATTTAATTTTGATTGCTATCTAAATGATAGTATCATATTTTAATCTTTTAAAAATTCAATACATTATATTATATTATATTATATTATATGGATATTAATATTATTAAAATTTCAACGCGAGAAATAACAGCTTAATTGGATAAGTTAAAATATATTTATATATAAGTTTTAGAATATTATAATCTCTTTAAAATTACTAAAGACTATTTTAGTGATTAAATTCACAGATTTGGTTTATTATCTTAATTTATTCAAAGCTAAAATATAATTAAATATGATAATATTAACCTATAAACTAAATAAAAACTTCACTTTTGAATATTTTGTTCAGGTTAATACTTAATTACATTGTAAGCTATTAAATTGTATGTTAATCGAATCAATAATCTAACAATATTATTGGGATATGACAGAAGCAAGAAGTTGGGAACTAGGTGCTAGAGCTAATATTATAAATCAGCTTTAGGTAGTATTTGTATTAAAAGGCAAAGAAATATAATTATAATAACAAGGACTTTCAGGAAACTATTGTTAAATAATAAGGTATATTTATTAGTAAATACAATGAATGTTATAATTCAACATATATAATGAATAAATAATAATGATAACTAGACAAACTTTATCATCTTATGTTGATAATATTATTTAGGAGTCAAAAACAAGAAATATATAAATTTTTAATTTTGTAGATATATTATTAAATTTGAATTTTTATTATATTTAAAATAAACAACAAAATCCATATTTTCATATTATATATATTTATAATAAGTATTTTGATTAAATTATTTATTATTTAATATAATAACAATTTCATTCAATAATTATAAAGTTATTAATTTTAATATTATCAAAACTTCATAAATTTTATAAAATCATTTAAAATTTGAATAAAAGCTTATGAATATAATATTTGATCTAAAAGTACGATTTGTTTATTTTTTTTGATATTGGAAACTAGGATAATGAAGTTTGAGAGTTAAATTAAATTATACATTAATAACTTTAGGATATTCTATAAATATAAATATAGGAGAACAAATCACTTTTCTTAATAAGGAATTATTAAAAACATATATAAAATAGAATATATGGTAAATTATGGGAAATAGAAATAAAAAGAGTAGGATATATAATAATATATCATTTTGACTATTATTTCAATCTTATAAAATATTTATTTAAAAATTGTCAAAATAATATTTATTATAATAATTTTAACTATTTACTATAGTAAAATAATAAAGATTATATTTTATTTTAACCAAAAATATCAAAAGATTTTCACTTAATCAAAATTAATAATATATAATATATTGGAATCATAACTTTATAATATATATAAATTAATAGTTATCAAATATTTAATATATGATTGATATATAATTAATATACCTACAGCCAAATAAAATTTGAAAAAAATATAAATATAAACTGAATTTTAAAATAAATCATTATGTCAAATAAATGATCTATCGTATAATTTTTATTTGAAAAATAAATTAAAATATTCGGTAATTTATTACAACACAGGTAATTAATTTGTTAAATAAATTATAATCGTTTATGTTTTTTAACCTTTAATAATATATGAATTTATATA
>JNEM01007860.1:0-13604 GCA_000697335.1 Conidiobolus incongruus B7586 | reverse complement strand
TTTTTATTATTTTAAAGATTAAAATTAAATATTTTATAAATTAATTAAATTTTTTCACAATAATTTTCTCTTATATCAGCTGGTTTTTTAATTTCCTAAAGCAATTATAATCATATAAGTTATAGTCTAAAGAATATATTAAATATGGTAGTTTTTTCTAGTTATTTTATATTACAAATTTTTTTATAGGTTTATCTATTATAATTTATAAATATTATGTAAAATAATAGGTATCCTCAAATTATATTAAGGATAATAATTAATAATAGTTTTATTTAAAAATATAATATAAAGTTTAGTATTAATTAGTTTCTTTTTAAAAAATAAATAAAAAATAACAAATATTACTATAATTTATTATAATAATTAATATTTATATATTGAAATAGTATTTATTTAAAGGAATTTGCATAGGGGTTTGAATTAGCTTAATCTAATAATTTAATCAATATTATAATAAAGGATTATATAAAAGGATCTAAAAATCATCAATTATAATAATTTATTGTAAATACTTTTATTTATAATTATATTTTAGTAAGCTTTTTTTAATAATAACTATTTTAGCTTTTTTTAGGTTTAAATTAAACTTTTAAATACTTATTCTATATTTTTATGAGTTAATTTTAATTTAAACTATAATATATATAAATTAATTATATATCTAATATTAAATTATCTTGATATTTCTTTAACTGAAATAAACTGATTTTTTTCAATATATTTTTTTAATTTTAAATTAATTTACCCTATAATAAATTATTAATTTAAATTTTTCTTTAATATTATAAATTATTTATAAATTTAAAATAAATTTATAGGGTTTAGGATTTAAGTTAATTAAAACTATAATATAAAATTTTTAATAATTATGATAAAAAATAGCCTTGTTAATTACTTAAGAAACTTTAATTACTATAGGACTTAAAAAGTTACATTAGAGATATTATATCTTATAAACTAGTTGATCCTATTATTTTCTGCTTGTAAGTCATTTATGTCCACAAAAATCAATAATGGAACCTAATATAAAATTATCATAAGCAAACTAATAAACATATCTTTTATCTTTATTTTTAAAAGTATATAGTTTCTAAGTTTTTTTTATAACCTTTACAAAAATATTGAGTTATGATTAGTATAAGATATTTATTTTATTTGAAGTACTTGATTCATAGCAAATTATTTTCACCTACTTTAATAAACCTTAATAATTCCCTTTAATTCTATAGTAATTTATTGTTTACCACTAGTGATTCTTTATTTAAGCTTGTAAAACCCATTGTTATTAGTATTAACCTTTAATATTGATAATAATTCTACTAGAGATTACTATAAATAACTTAAGAAAAGTTAAATTATTTAAGCAAGAATATTACACAACTACTCTAATTTCTAGATTAAAAGTGCTATATAATAACTCCCTAAGTAAACCTCATTTTAAACTCCTCCCCATAATGCATAAAACATAAATAGAAGAATATCTTAGCTTTATTAGTAGGTCACCACCAAAAAACCCCCTAAAGCTACCTACAAATAATTATCCCACACTTGCTATAACTTTAGCAATATCAGAACACCTTTTAATAAAAGAAAGTTAAGCTTTATAAGAGAATACTTGAAGTAGATATCAATCATCTAAAAGTTATCAAATCCTATTAAACCTAGTATACTGTTCTATTAGTTCCTAATTGTCTCAATTTACCTGCTAACAGCAAAACAAAATATTAAGCAAAATTAATAACAAATTAAACAAATTCTTCATAAGGTTAAATACCCAATTAAACTTAAAAGTGAAAACTATGGTTCAAGTATATCTAAATGAAGTATTAGGTTGCTCTATACAAATCAAGTATAAACTATCCTTTGTTATTTCCCAATACCCTTGTAATATTATAGAAACTTCCTACTCTTATATAGGTACTAATCACCAAGTAACTTATAAAGGACTTAATAGTTACTATAAAGCTAAATAAGCTTAAACTTCTACTTTAGAATAGTTGAAATCTATTAGACTAATAACTAATAGACAAAATAACTGAATCCTATAGATTAAAAGACTAACTATATTAGGTTACCTAAGTAATTTATTGGTAACTTATTTAGCTATTGATATTTTTTTTAAGTTCCCCTTATATAAATAAATGTTAATTGCTATTTGCTTAGGTAATACCCTTAATATATTATAGGAACAGTTATATCTAAAAATTAAGAAGGTTATAATCTAACCCTCCTACTCTATATAATATAAAGCTAAATAATTGATGGCTTTCTAAGCTAAATGTAAAATTATAAGGGTATAATATAAGTAACTTAATAGATTAAGTAAGCATTGTTGTTTAGGAACTTTTATCCTTATATATTACAGATTTTATAATAGCTTGAAGAAAAAACTCAAAAATAGTTTTGTTTATAAGTTTAGTAGTATAAAAGATTGTTTACTTAATAAGTTATACCTAGCAACAAAAGAGTTAGAATTTAATTACCTGTATACTTCTTAAATAAAAAAGATCAAAGATGCTATGAAAAGTATAAACTTCTTTAGATTTAATATCAAAGAAAATTTTAAAGTCTTCTTTAATAAATCTATAGTTATAAAGAATAGCTTTAACAATAAACTTTTATCAATAAAAAAAATACTGAAATTTATTTTATTATAATTTTAAATTCCTAAGATAAAGAAGCTAATAACCTCCTAGATAAAATACCTAAGGAAGATATTTTACCTCAAAATATATATGTTGAATATATAGATAGCAAGTTAAATATTGAGGCTGGTTATCTTTCTATTTACAAAAACTATCTTATTAAACAAATAATAGCTGAGTATTATACTTGTGATTAAGCTAAAGGTAATCAACCTATTAAAAAGCTTCCCTTTATAAAAAAACCTAAAGAATAACCTTTAACAACTAAACTCTAACTTAATAAAGAGTTATTTACCATAACTAAAAATAGTTTTAGTAAAACAAAAGTAAGTAAACCCTTTAAAGAATAGTTTATAGCTATAGAGGTATATAAGCTAGTTAAAAGTAAAGTTAAAGAAAAGAAGAAAAAATTAAAACTTTAATCTCTTCCACATTCTATTATAAAAAAGGTTGAAGTTGAAAACTAAACCTATACTTGTCAGTAAGAAAATCTTTTTTAAATGAATTTAAGGAGCTTATAACTATTAAACAAGCAAAGTATTTAAAGATATTGAAATAGGATCTTAATTGAACTTTGTATCTAGAAGACTAGTTCTAGAAACTACCTACTCTAGAAAAAACCCTTGTGGTATCTACTCCCTTAGAACATACTTTGCTCTAAGAACTTCAAGCTTAGATTACTAACAAGCTAGCTGAAAAATTCTTAGATGCTTTAATTACTATAACATAAAAAAGCTAAACTTTGTAACTTTTGTATCTTGTGTAAGTTTTTAAAAAAAATGTCCCTTAAGATAATAGTTAAAGGAATATTAATAGAGGAAGAGTTTTCTAAATCATTTAAACTTTTAGAAGAATCACCTAATTGTTTCTAAGTAAAGTTAGAAAAAGAAGTTGAAATAAATTACTATTACTCCCTCTACACTTATTCTTTATACACCAGAAGATATTAAGCTATCTTTAAACTATAATTGAGTATATAACATAAGACTAATATTCATTGTATTACCTAAATATGTTATAATTATAAATATTATTTGTATTTACCTTTTCTATAAAAGGATGATTTTAGAGGAACACATCTTTTACCTTTGATATTAAAAGGATATTAAAGTTTATATCACTAATTTTTAAGAAAAAGATTAGTTTATTTAAGAAAGAAAAGTACTTGTAATATTTACTTTACCCTTTTAAAAAACCTATCAAGGAATGTTTGTATACCTTGTTAGATCATACTTTACTAAAAAACTAGTGTTAGAATTAAACCTGGTACCTATAATATAGCTTAATTATAACATAACTACACCTACCATAATGAAATACTATCTATGTATAAATGTTTAGATAAAAGGTGAACTATATTATACTTATGTGGATTATAGCTTAAGGTTAAGTTTTATATCAGAAGATTTAGTTAATACCATAAAATATCTTATATAATATAGCTAAAAATATAATATTCACTATTGTCACAGGGGTTGAAAACTCTTTAGGTTTATTAAAGTTAGTTTAGATATAAATTAAAAGTATTATTTTTAATTAGGAGTTTCAAGTAATTTAAATTAATAAGATTAAAATGCTCTTTAGTATTAATTAGCTCTACAATATAAAAACAATATTCTATATAGCAATAAACACTATTTATATTATATACAATAGCAAACACAAATTTGTTAAAATAATAACCTCTTGTAAAAAACTTATTAACTCATGTATAACTATTGCTTTACCCTTAGATGTAACTCTAGTGATTTTTAATAAAACTAAATATTAGTTGGAAAAAAAAGGTAAAATCTAAGTTATTAAGTATAATATTAGATTAAGGTAATATTATAACAAATTAACTATTTTTCTTTAGCCTTAAAATAATCTAGTTGCTATAAACTTAAATAAACTCCTTAAAACAACTTATAAAGAATTTATCATTGATTTTATTTATAAAAAAAATAAGCTTATCAATTATAGTAATTCTGTTGTTACTTATTATCTCTAACTAAAGATTTTAGAGGATATAAAAAAATGCTTAAAGGTAATGTTATTGAAAAAACCACCTCTGAATAAAATTTCAAAGTAATAATCATTTTAAAAAAAAAAGAAATTATAAATATATGTTAATTTTAAACCCTATAATAATATTAATATAAAAAATCTTTATCCATTACCTTTAGTATAGCAAGTTTTAAATGTACAACAAAAAAGAAAAGTTTTTTCTTTATTTAACTTAATGTTAAATTATCACTAAATAGTAGTTAAAGAAAGTAATTATGAAAAGACTGTTTTCAACATTTTTAATAGATGATTTTAATATAAAAGGTTATTATTTAAAGTATATAACACTTTAGAATTCTTTTAAGAAATAATAAACATTATCTTATAATAATATCTTTACAAATTTATAATTGTGTACCTAAACAACATCCTCATCTATTTAAAATCTATGAACAATTATCTATATCATTTGAACTTAGTATTTAAATCTTTTTTTAAATTTAACTTATATATTAATTTAAAAAAATATCAATTTGATTTCTCTAAGTTAAGATATCTAGGTTATATTATAAGTAATAGTAAGATTAAAACTAATATAAATATTCTAGATAAAATTAGAGCCTTTACTCTCTTTAAGGATATAAAAAGCATATATGCTTTTTTAAAACTTATAGGCTATTACTATATATTTGTAGAAAACTACTCTAGCTAAACTTATCTACTAATATATTTTCTTAAGAAAAACACCTTTTTTAATTAGAACTACACTTATAAACTAGCTTTTCATGATTTGAAAAATATTCTCTTTTAGGGATTAGTTTTAATAAACTTAGATTATAACAAGGAGTTTTTTTTAAATATTAACTTATCTAACTATATTATAGGTATTATATTAAAATAATTTAATAATAATAGCTATTAGCACCTTGTTTGATTTTAGTTAAAAACTTTAAATCCAACAGAGGAAAAGCATAAAGTTATCTAAAAAAAACTTTAGTAATTATAAAGGTAATAAAGTATTTTAAATTATATCTGCTTAAACACTACTTTACTATATTTACTAATTATATATTTGTTAAGGGTTATTTGTAATTACTTAATCTTTCTCTTTAATAATTTTATTAGATGATAATCTTTTCTTACTTTAATTTCACTATAATCTATAAAACTAGATTAAAAAACTATAATGTTGATTTTATATCCTATTTAAAAATCAAAGTCTATATAATAAAAATCCCTAAAAAAATATAATTAACTTTACAACAAATATAAAAACTTTTTAGTTGACATAATCATTTATCTTAGAAATGTTTAAGATAGTAAGATATATGTAGGCTTAAAAGAAATTTGTTATAAAACCCTTAATTATATGCTTATTGGTAAAAAAATACACAGAGTAGTAAATCTAATTGATGTTAAATTTTATAAAGAAATCCCTCTAAAAAGTAAGAGGAAGGTATTATTCAAGAGTGTATATAACCTACAAGGGTATTTCTTTTAGAAAACTATCTATAAAAGGATTAGTTTCTAATATTAATGGCTAAAAGTAAAAGAACAGATTAATGATTATTGTAAAAGTTACACCTAATGTAAAGAAAACTAACCTAGTGTTTTTACAATTGATAAAGTTATTTGGGTTGCCCTTACAGGGATCTTTAACTATTAAAGAGTTGATTTTGTAGAACTTTTTAACCCTACTCCTTTTAGTAACAAATATATACTTATGTTTACTGAATATACTATCAAATAAGCAATAGCTGTTTTAATAAAAAATTACATTGCTTTTACCACTACTACTTATTTATTTTACTATATTATCACTAATTATAGAACATCTTGGTATCTAATCTTAAATTGTAAAATATATTTCACTACAAAAATCTTTAATAAGATATTTAATTAGCTAAAAACTAAATATATCAAAATAACCCTTTACACCCCTAACTTTAACAGCTATACCAAGTGAACAAATCAAACCTTATGTAATAATTTTAAAAAAATTATTTAAAAAACTAATTAAAAGTGGGATAAAGTTTTGATAGATATTATGTGGGTATATAGAACAAGTCCCTATAAAAGTTTAGAAAGGCTCACTCCCTTTTATATAATATATAATATTAACCCTAACCAAACTAAGTTTGAGAAACAAGCTTTGTTTGATTTGTAGAAAAAACTTCCTTAGGACAAATAACTAGATTTTTTCTTTTTTAATCAGGTTATCATCTGAGAAAAAAAACTGCATAATCAAGATTAACTTGTTAAAGAGCTTTACTACACTAGAAATAAAGTTATATGGTAGAATTATAAGAAGACTTGTACCCCCTATTTTAAGCTTGTAAACAACTAAGTCTTTAGCTATATTATTAGGGATTACAATGGAAAAGGCATATACCTTATAAGTTTACCTAACTAACCTAAAAAGGATAGAAAGTGGGTGAATTATTAACAACTTTATATTAAATAAGTAATCACCTCTATTATATACTCCTCATATTAGTTTACATTTTTCCTTTATTTTTTTTTCTTTTTTTTCTTTTTTTTATTATTATTTTAATTTTTTTTTATATCTTTTTTATCTTTTTTTATTGATTTACTATTTTTTTTAAAAAAAAATAAAAAAAATGATAAAACAAAAAAAACACAAAAAATAATCTTGCTAAACTAATAAGTTAATTCAAAAATAGAAGATTATAGCTAAAGAAACCTTATTTTAACCTAAGAGTTTTAACCATTAGTTATACTTATTTAGCATTCATCAAATAAAACTAACTTATAAATGCTATTTAGATAAGATACAACCTATTCCTAAAAGGTAAAGTTTCTAAGTTATTGCCTTTATATTCAAAATAAATAAAGATAAAACAAAGGTATTAATAGAGAATAATCTTATTAATTACTTAAGAAACTCCAATTACTATAGGATTTAAAAAGTTATATTAAAGATATTACATCTTATAAACTAATTGATTCTATTACTTTTTGCTTGTAAATTATTCATGTCCACAAAAATCAATAATAAAACCTAATATAAGATTATCATAAACAAACTAATAAACATATCTTCTATTTTTATTTTCAAAAATATATAGTCTCTAAGTTTTTCTTATAACCTTCACATAAATGTTGAGTTATGATAAGTGTGAGATATTTACTTTATATAAAGAACTTGATTTATAGCAAATTATTTTCACTTACTTTAGTAAACCCCAATAATTTCTTTTAGTTCTATGGTAATTTATTGTTTACCACTAGTGATTCTTTATTTAAGCTTGTAAAACCCATTGTTGTTAGCATTAACCTTTGATAATTATTATTAAGTTTAAATATAAATAAATTAAACAATTAATTTTAAAAAATAATTTTTTTAATCAAAAAAAATATTATATAAATATATATAATTCAAAACTATATTCTTTTATTTATTTTGTATTTAATATTAATAATAATTTTGAAAAATTAGAAATTAAGAAATTTCCTATTTTTTTGATTATATAGTAATAATAAAGGAAAATATTAATTTTTTAATTAATTATAATATTAATATTTTGTTTTTACTTAATTTATTGAAATATTATTTGATATTCATATTTTATTTATCATATTAATAAAAATAGGATATCATATTAATAGGATATATGATAGATATATTATGAAAAAAAATCATATTATAATAATTTTTATATAAATATAAAATTTTTGACTATATGATATAATATTAATGAGTCATTTTTTTAATAATTATTTTATTAAACTAAAAAATTAATATTGAAATAATAATTATAGATATAGCTAGTTTCCATTCTTAATATAATTTATTATTATTTTGAAAATACTATATAGAATTTCTATATTTTATATATTGGTTATTGCAAGTAACTAAATTATAATTAAAACTTTTTCATTACTAAAAGTTATTACTAAATGTAATATTTATCTTAAATTTTAAATAGGAAATATTCTTTGAGGCACTTTAAAATTTTAAATTGAAGTTATAAAAAAAGATATCAGCCTAATATAGGTAATAAATTAGGAAGAGAATAGCTTTGATTGTTTTCAAAATTAAATACATAAATGCTATAGCTAAGGAAATCAAAAAAATTGAATTGAGTCCAAGACTTTATTGCTCACAACTCAATATCAAAATATATATTATCTAACATTAATTATTATTTTTATTAAAACTAAACTTATATATATAAATTGATAACTGATTGCTGTTAGAACAGGGCTAAATAAGAGCCATATTGGACTATTATATATTCTATTATTAATTTGTTCGATGGCTATCCATTAGAGTTTGATTAAATTTAAAATATTAAAAACTTTTAAGTTTCAAATTATTATAATTTATTGCAAATTACCATTTGGTGTGTTTGCTAGTCAGTAAAACATTTAATAATGTTTCAAAAATATACTTCATAGTACTATTATTGAAAGTATATTTATTTTATTTTTACTAGGATTTGAATGAATTTGTTTGTAATTTACGTTTATGATTACATTGATATTATGTTAAAAATTTAATTTATCATATGTTTATAGAGATATTTTAAGATTCAGTTTTATCATTGTTTAATATCCCCCATACATCTATAATATAACAATTTAAAGATATAGACCTCTAAAGATCTGAATATATTTAACAACTTCACAGCATATCATGTGAAATTTTGACACTCATAGTGAGTGATTCAAGATGGAGTGGACGATTTATTGGTATCAACAACTTATTAAGAATACCTGAAACATTAATTTAATAATACTTCACATTTGTTTCATTGATGTTGTAATTATATAATTATTAAATAATTGTTAAATTTAAAAAATTGATAATAAATGAACCATATAAAGAATTATATAATAAATTTCACTATGATTAGTTTTAGTTTAGTTATATTATGAAAGAAGTATTTTTATAAAGTTATAAACGGTGTTGATCTTTTTCGAATTAATATTGACTTGAATTTTGTATTCAATTTATAAATCAATGTTAATAAAACTAAATAAATATATCTTCAATTAATATTTTTTGATACTTTGATTTTTTTTATAATACCAATATACAAAAATGTAAAAAATATCAACTATAGTCTGTGCCAGTGATCATTCCATTCTTCGTTCATTTCCTTGGCTTCGGTAATATATCCATCTTTCACTAATATCTGTGTCACTCCACGAATCGCGGATGCAAGTGCTCCCGCAATCCAGCCATGTGTGAAGTCGGCATGTTCCCCTGCAAATACAATGTTTTTCTCCATATGAGCATAGGCGTCTAGACGATTGAGATCTGGTGTAATGTTGAGATCTGCTAAACCTCCCTCATATTCGCTTTCATGCCAGCATTTGACAGCGATTTCATTAGCATATGCAGGTCTTACAACATCTCCGAATATAGATTCGAGGTCTTTGATAATGATCTCTGCAGTCTCTTCAGGTTTGGACTTACCATGTAAGATGGCGTGCTGGAAGTGAGATTCGACAGTTGTTACAATGGGCTTGTCTGGATCACCATAACTTGGGAAGGTTACTCCATCCATGGTGGTATTCTTATAATATAACCCGATTTCCATAATCTTAGAATCATCACCAGTCTCCTTATTATGCCAAAACTTGTAATTGAATAGTAATCCGACATGACAGATTTCCATGTATTTTTGATTGTGGATGATATATGTCAAGTTTTTACTGAATTCTGGAAGTTCCCATTTGCGTACTGATGTCAAAGGAGCGGTTACGATTGCATAGTCATAAGTCTTCTTATTGTGTTTAGTGTCTCCAATCTGGTAGTGGATATCCACTTTGTCGTCATGGTAATCCAACTTGTTCACTGTATGATGGTAGTGAACATTTTTCATTCTCAAAGAAATTGCATTGACAAATGAATCAATTCCATCTTTATATTGATCATCTCCTCTATGGGCCATGGGACTAATATCTGGGGGATTATTCACAGGAATCAATTCAATTTGGGGGATTGAAGTATTTTGATTCAAGTAATTCAACTTATTAACTAGCTTTCTAGTCAAATCATGGTTCACATCAATCTTAATACCATTTTTAGTGTATTTGAATAGGGGTAGGAAATGAGCACCTAAGTCACAGAATGCTATTTCTTCATCTTGACCTTCAGAGTTCTTGCGATAAAATCTATAAGCTTCCATACGGCCACCCAAGCGATTTTTAACCTCGTGGATTTCTGTAGAGTAACCCAAATTCAAACGTTCCAGTATTAGAGCTGATAACATTCCTGCAATACCACCACCTATAATTCCCACCTTCTTGGGGCGTTCGTCAACTACAAAAGGAATTAACCCATTTTCATATTCCTTCACGGCGTCGTATACTACAAAATCTTGGTCCGTAACACCTATGAATTTACTCAAATGAAGGTCGAAAGGAGCGCTCTGTGCCAATTGCTCCTTTTTGGAATTCCAAAGTTTTACGCATTGACCTGAAAAATACCACATATTTTGAGGTAAAGGGGTGTTCCAAACGAACTTTTTAGGGTACGTCGAGGAGTTTTTATAGTCGCTCGGACTCGGAATAGAATTAATAGAAATCTCTTTAGTGAAATCGGGATTATTACATTTTGAAAAAGTTAAACTCAATTTCTCATCAGCTGGCCATTTAAAATTTTCGTAATCAATTTTAATATTATTTAAACTATTTACTTCTATATATCTTGTAGCTTCGTTAGGGTACTCAAATTTTATTGATAATAAATCTAAAATAAGAATTGTATATTAATTATTCAAATTTTTCATATAATAAATATAATAATTACTTTTGATTAAAATCAAATAGAAATAATTCACCATTATCAATAATTAAAATAAATAAAATTATTAAAATCAAAATTTGTTAATATTTTTAAAGATTAGATTAAGCATACTTCGTTTGGCAATGAGTTAAAGACACTTATATATAAATCCCTGAACATATTGGTTCAGGTGTTTGTGGGGATCTGCCACATGTTAGCCAATCCCTGATTTGCATTAATTAAATGCCCAAAAACTAACTAGAATGATTCTCCTTTCTCATCCAATCAATATTTCAATCATTTCAAATTTGCGGCCATGATTAATTTTGCTATGGATTGTGATTGGTCAATTTGGTGACAATCTTTGTTGAATATATGATCTTTTTAATTAACACAGAATATCTTTGATGAATTATGATTTAGGATATATGATGTATTTGTAATTTTTGACAAAATGAGATTAAAATTAATAGACTTTTGATAAAACGTTACTTTGGATCTCTGTTTTAATAATATCAAGTTAACATAATTATAATTATTTTTATTTTTATTTTAAAATTCCAATTTTAGCTTTTTATCCAAATATGATCATACATAATATTCCAAATAAAAAAATAATATTCACTTAATAGTATGTATAGTATAAATTCAGATTGTATTCAAGCTAATATATTGATCTGTATTGATTCAATTCAAATTAACCTAACTCTATTTTCAAAATCTTTCATATCAATTATTATTTCTTTAGCATATAAATTGGGGTTTATTATGTTAAAAAGGAGTTATACTATGATAAATCAGTATATGTTTGAATTTTGCGAATTATTCAAACTATAACTTAATTTATCCCAATTGAAATTCATCCAATATAAAAATGGATATCTATTCACTTATTATTTTACTAATATAGAATATCAAATTCTTTAATATCAAACAGGAATGTAAAGGAATTAATCAAATACATAGATTGAGATAATTTCAAAATATGTCATAATATTTATAATAATGATATCTTACATTATAATCAATTGTTAGTTATGACATTTAAGAATATAAAAATTTGAAATTTAAATGGTATGAAAGAAATATCAATGAATTAAGCATTTGATATTTGGAACTTAATATTATCATTGAAAAATTATTTTGAATTAAAAAATTTTAATATTTTTAATATGATAGTAATAGTGAGTAAGTATTTAATGAATAAATCAAATAATTTAAGCTGTTATTTTTCTTTATTTTAAAATCTTTTTTAATATTTCAGAATATATATATATATATGGTTTAAGTAAAAATTATCAAATAAAGATATAAATTTAATAATATTATGAATCGATTAGTGATTTTACTTATTACAATATCACAATTATTATACTCACATTATTATATATTATTTATTCTTGATTCTATATTTTTGTCTAAAAATAATTTTTCTTTATTATGATTATTAAATATAAAACCAACAAATCATATTTTATTTATTTTATAATTGTCACACTGATAAAGAATGAATTATATTAATATTACTAAGGTATATATATTGCTATATTAACTTTTTTATTTATTATAGAATATATCAAAATATTTTACTTTTAACAAGACAAATCACCAAGTTTAAAATTTTTATTATTTGAAAATAAAAAAACATCATAATTTTTAATTTTTGATTAATGAAATATTTTATTAATATTATGAAATAAATTAAGCATAAAATAAATCAAAGAATATATATATTTAAACTCTATTCTGAACTCAATATCTTATTTAACAATTAATTAGTAAATTAAAAAATTTGTGAATTTATATATAATCACCTAATATTCTATTACTTTAGAATTAAAAAATAAGAAAATTTTGATTTATTTGATTTTTCAAATAAATTATATAATTAAGAAAAATAGACATAAAATAAATATAAAAGTATATATTTTTATACTATCCTTATTAATATATATTTTTTATTAAAAAATTTATTTTTAAAATTTTATTTTTTGAATTTAATAATATTTAAATTAATTAATATTGATCAAAAGTTTTTTCTAATAATAATAAAACTTAACTATAAATTTTTTAAAATATATAAAATTTATAAATAGCTTTTATTAATAATATTGTATTCAAATTAATTATTTATAATTAAAAAAAATCATTTTAAACTAAAGAAGAAATTATTTAAAATTTATCAAAATTTAAAAAAATAATTTATATTA
>JNEM01007858.1:0-13980 GCA_000697335.1 Conidiobolus incongruus B7586 | reverse complement strand
AGTATTAATTTTATATTATATAATAATTTTTAATTAATTATATATTTATAATTATTAAATTTTGATTTTTAAATATTATCTTTATCTTATAGTTTTATTAATATATAAAATTATTTTTTGAACAATATATAAAAATGAATTAATTAAATTTTTTTTTAATAAATTGAATATTAAATTCAAATTCAATATATTATTATCAGTTATCAATATATAAAAATTAAAATAAAATAGATAATATTTACCAATGACAAAATATTATTATTATTATAGTAAATAAAGATTAATTTAACTAATTTTAATTAGAAATGCTATATATAGTTATATTTATTGATTGATTATAAAAACTAAAAATATAAAATTTCAACAAATATATATTATATCTTTTAACTGTAAATAATGAAAATAACATAATATAATTGTAGAAAATATTCAATTATTTTGAATTTTGAAAAATTTTATTCCCAATATAATTAAATAAATTAAGATTAAATTATTTTTATACAATGTATATATAAATTTAATAAAAGAATTTTCTAATATAAGCACTTTGAACCTTGGTTAGGATATTGATATTAATTTCGATATAATAGGTATTTTCCGATAAGTTTATAAAGGAAAATAAAGTTTAAATTTATAAAACAATAAAAATTAAAATTATTATATTATAATAAACTTTAATATCATTAATAAATATAAGTTATATTATATCCAAGAATAAATAACTAGTTGAATTATAATATTTATACTTAATATCTTGAATTTTAATAATTTCATAATTTGTTTATTAGATTTTAATAAAATATAATTATTAATCAATTTTGTTTTATTATATATTTTAAAAAAATTACTATTTAATTTTTTTAAAAAAATTAATAATATAAAGATATTAGTATGGAAATTAAGAAATATCAAATTTTTTAATTTCTAATCTTTCAAACATATTAAATGGTTTGAAAGATTATATATATTTAAAATAAATATGAAAATAAATATTTTCAAACTATATATATATATAAATTCAATTTTAATTATATTTTTTATTAAAATATTTTAATTTTAAAATTTATACTTAAATTTAAATATACTTAAACTAGATTGTGATTATCAAAAGGTTTTTATTTTTGTATCTTTAAAACTTAACCATAAACCCTTTAAAATCATCTAAAAATTACAAATAGTTTATAGAGATAATATTTTATCTAAAACTACCATATATCACTAGATTCATGATTTTAAAGCTAAAAGGGACATTATTTAAAATTTATCAAAATCTAATAAACTAATTTCTACTGTTACTTTTTCACTTATTAATAAAGTAAAAAAATATATTAAAAAATACCTTTTTATTTCTGTTAGAGAATTATTAAAGTAATTTAACATTAATTATACAAACATGTTATATTTACTTAAATTTAAACTTAGATTAATTAATGAAAATATAAAATAGATACCTTATAATTTAACAAAAGCCTAAAAGAAAATTAGAGTAGCTATAACTAAACTAAACTTATTAAGGTATAACTAAAAAAAGGTTTTTATAGTAAATACTTATAATTGATGAATTTTAAATTCTTTTATATAATCCTTTATTTAAAAATAAAACAAGATGTTAGGTTAAGCTAAATTAATCTTTTCTATATATTCTAATGAATAAATACTTTAAATATAAGTAAATGTTAATTGTTATAATAAATTATAATGGTATATAGTTTTTTTATTTAATACCTTAAGGAAAATCAATTAATAGTAAGTTATATATTATTTTTTTAAATAAAACAATTTCTAAATGGTGTTTTTAATATAAATTAAAGACACCTATTATTTTGTATAATAAATATAAAATATATAAAGTTAAAGCTGTAAAAGATTTTTTATATAAAAAAAATTAGAGGGAGTTACCACATCTAGTATATTCACCTGATTATAACCTATATAATTATAATTGTTTTAGACAATTAAAAAAACAGCTTATAGGAAAAAAAATTCCTGTAAATAAATTAAATTGGTTTGTGAAATATTAAATTTCAGTCTTTAATAAAAAAAACTGTTTTTTAGGTATTAGAAGCTTATTAAAAGTATAAAAAAGAGTTATTAATAATAAAAGAAGCTATTAATTTTATATTATTCATCAATTTCTATATATTATTTATTAATTTATTTGTTTAATTTTAATTTTAAAATTATACCATTACTTAATTTCTACACTAATAACAATATGTACTATTGAAATATAATGGTTATATAGATAATGTTATGTACTAATTAAAGTAATAAGTAATTAACTTATATCTATAAATAATTTTTTATTAAAATTGATATTATAATAAGTTAAATAAAGTTTTAAATTATATTAATTGTAATAAAAAATCATCTGATTATCATTATTTTTGCTATATTCTTAAACTTTGTTAAAATATTTGAAGTTAATAGTTAAGAATATATCATTATATTATTTTCTAATTTGATATCTTTATTTTTGATATTGCGTGAAATATTTGTGGCAAACTTATTATTTGGCCTTCAACAACCTGATTAAAATCCTTCAAGACGCTCTCGCAATAGTCCACAGAGGTACATTGCATCACAAAGGGACAAAATAACTTTAAAATCTAACATTAAACTTAACAACATATATTATACAATTGTATTATTATTTTACCAATGTGTATTTAGTGATCGGGACGAATGTAGAAAACTTTTAGTCCCAAGTTGACCAATTGGAGTGATAAGTAAATTACAAATTTCTTTATGTAAATATAAACCATTACTTGAAGTGGCTGTAAGGAGATTTATAAGATCATTATCCAAATGCATCTTGACCAGCAAGGCAGAATATGTCTGTCTTAGGTATCACAATCCCAGCAGATATTTTAGATTTTAGAGAATCAGAAAGATAGACAGAAAAATCGAGCTGACTCTATAATGAGACTGCAAGATTCTAATATCATATTTACCACCTAGGGTCGAGATTACTTGGATCTTAAACTTGTCCCTGCAAGATTTGGTAAATTAAAGTAATTTATAACTTATATTTGATTAATCAAAATTCGTAGGAGCAGACCAAGGTGGCATGACCTCTAGAGGTGGCCCTCGGAGGTAAATGAAATATTTAAAAATAAATATAGTAATATCCAATATATATTTAGATAATATCTTGCTACTGGTTACCCCAATATTGATAGCTTAGATACATCACATCATCATCCAACCAATTTATACAAAGACGGACCTGAGCAAAAAATGCTCAATGAGGATAAATCTTCTGAGCCATATGAAATGGACTACACAGAGGACCTGATAACTAGACGATAGACTGATCTAAGTAATCATCAATAGTTAATTCAAAGAGTCAGTATACTGTTCATTATTGAAAGTAACTCTAATGCTTAATAAATTTATTAAATAATAAACATCTAACTGTGTTTTTTTGAATATATAATAATTTAAATTATGTTATAAATAAAGCTTGTATTGAATTACCAATAATATAAGTGAAAAATGAAAGCCACAACATAATTTAATATGTGTATTAAATCGTTAGAAGGTTATATATCGTTATAATTGTGTATATTAAAAGTATAAATATTATGAAAATTAGTATTAATCTACACTTTTCAGGTTATAAAAAATCAAAAAATGAAATTGAATGCTGTATAAAAGCTATGAATAAGCATATTATACTGAAGTTAATTTGATTTAAAAGGGTTAAATCATTGAAATACACCAATTAAAATAATAAAGTACATAATTACTAATAATAACAAAGTTAAATTAAATTTCATATCGCAATAAATTTGGATAAATGCTGCAATTTAAATTACTATATAATATATCAAATTATAAGAAAAAAAATACCAAAACTACTTTATAATTAAGTCAAACTCCGTTTTAAAACCAAAACTAATGAGCCAATATTAGAGCATGTTAAAATTTTTCGATAACACTATATTGAAGGTACATTTGTTAAAATTCTCAAAATTTTTGTATTAGTTTCGAGTTGAAAACAAATCATAATTTAAATTCTGTGTTGGTAATAATTGGATTTAAAATGAAATTTATATAAAAAATATTGATAATATACTTTAAATATGTTCAATATAAATTTTAAATGGCTAATATTAATAATTAAAATTATTAAAATTTTCTAATGTAAACTTATAATTTGATGGATAATACACAAGTTTTAAAATAGACAAACTTGGGTTAGTTCTGCTTGAGTAAAATCTGTTAAAAATTAAAAACCATTGCACTCCAGTTCTATATTCCCAAGGGTTGGAATAATTTCGTGAATTTATAGCCACCTTGATAACCTGTATGATTTAATATAAAAATATAAATAAAAATTAAAATCTGTTTTACCACTGTAGTATTTGAATGTAGAAACCTATTAGAAGCTACCTAAGGCCGTATATATATATGTTTATATCTATTCAAAGTGAAAAGTTAAATGATTGCAATCACAAAACAATTTTATTCATTTAAAATATTTTTATGTATTACATCATTATCTAATGATATAAAATAATTAGCTTTGTTTAAAATATATTGTTATATTAACTTGAATATAAATGTTTTTTTATAATAAATCTATTGAATTAATTATTTTATATTATTTTGAAATTATTAACATTTTATATTGATTTATTTTTTAATCAATTTTGTTAGATAATATACTTTAAATGATATCAGTTTTCACTATGGGATAAATCAGTATTTGAATTTTCAAATATATTTAGCAGAATACGTAACATTATCACAAAATATTTCCTTATTTGGCTTCTAATGAATTTATGAAAGCTATATTGTTAACAAAAGAAATTGAGATTATATTATTACTGAAGATATATATTAAAAAGATCAAATTAGATTAATTTATATGATAGAATACAATATCCAGTATTATAATACTCAACTTCGCCAAGAAAGATAAAATTAAATACATTTATACCCAAATGCTATAAATCTTTGATATCTGATTTATGAATAAAATCAAAAAATACCATAAATAGATTCGAGAGCAATCCCATAAACTTCACATATTTCAATTTAATATTTAATCCAAATTTACTCATAACCATATTAAAATTTAAGCATATTAAATAAAAATACAAATATAATAATCAGACATGGTACTTAAAATCAGACTCGCTAAAGGAGGATGCCACAAACGTCCCTTATATCAAATTGTTTTGGCTCATATTAGATCACCCAGAGATCGCCAACATGTTGAAAAATTAGGTTATTATGACCCACTTCCAAACAAAGATGGCGTTAAACAAATAGCGCTCAACGTTTCTCGCGTTAAATACTGGATTGGCAACAATGTTCAAGTATCCGATACCGCTCATAAAATATTGTCTAAGGTAAAAAGAATTTAAATTAATTTCATTAATTTTATTAATAAAATGTTTAGGCTGGTTTATTACCTCCCAAGCCCTTGAACCAATTCCAACAAGCTGCTTTAAAGTTAACTCAAGATAAGAGAAATTAGAAATTATTTTTAAATTAAATAATATAATAAATATTAACAAATTTTATTTATTTATTTATTTTTTATTTAGATTATTTTTTTTCAATTATTACAATTATTTACAAATATTATATTTGAATACTTTTAACTAAATTTTTCTAATTAATAATACCTTATTTAAGTTTACATTAGACTAATTATTAACGAATTCAACTCAGTTTACATCACTCAATTAATAATTTATAATTCAGTAACTATATTTTCTAAGTAAAGTTTACTTATTTATTAATCAACCAACATTTTGTTAAAAACATAATTTTCAAATAGTTTATAATGTCATATAATATTGGATAATAAGAAATGGAACCTTTTTGTAATTTCCTATTTTTCAAGCATATTAAAATTTTAGAATATCGGAATAAAAATAAAATAATAATAAAATTCATAGAATAAAAAATTATATAATATAAATTTATTTGTATTAATTATTATTATTATATTTATTTGATTTGAAAATTATGTTTTAAATTCACACATGGTAAAACCAGAGAATAATTAACACTAGTTTTTTATTTGGGTAGCATTACAACTCAACTACAAACCCTCTAAAATCTTCAAAATTTACAAGCAGCTTATAGAGAAAATAGCCTATTTAACACTAAAATTTATTGCTGGATTTGTGACTTTAAAACTAGAAGACAAGCTATCCAAAATTTGCCAATATCTGGCAAGCCAATTTCTACCATAACTTTTTCAATTATCAAGAAAATAAAATTACATTAAAAATCACCCTTTTATTTCATTAAGAAAATGATCAAAGCATTTTAAAATCAATTAGATAAGTATATCATATATATAGATATTTAAACTTAGTTTAATTAATATCAATGAAAAATTGATATCTTGTATTTTGACACAAATTTAGAAGAAATTTAAGATAGCTACAACTATAAAAAATTAAATATAATATATCTAGAAACCTAAACTTGTATATTATATCATTATCATTAATAAATCATAGATTCCTGTATATATTCCTTTATTTAAACTTAAATCAAGAAGGTTCGTTAAATCAAAGCAAGCTTTTTCACAAATTCAAATAAAAAGCATTTTATTTATCTTAGAATATTAATCATTACAATAGATCATAATAATTTAAAGGCTTTCTATTTAATCTTTGAAGTTAAGAAAATTTATTATAAATTATAAATTTTTTCTTCGAACTTAGCAATTTCTAAACGGTGGTTTAATATAAATTAATATCCATTATTCTGCCTATTAATTTTAAAATATATAAAATCAAAGTTATAAAAGTTTTTCTTACTAAAAACAGCTAACAAATGCTACCATATCTAGTATATTCACAAGATTTTAACTAATATAATTATAATTTCATTATATAATTAAAAAATAAACATATAATAAAGAAAGTGCCAAAAACTAAATTAACTAAATTTATAATATATTAAATCTCTTTTTTAAATAAAAAACGCTATTCATTAGGTATTATGAGTTTATCAATAATATGGCAAATAGTGATTAATAATTTAAAAGAATAAAAATTTCATATTTTTAATTAATCTTTTTTATAAATAAATTAATTATTATATTTGATTTTGATTTTGATTTTAAAGTTATATTATTTTATAATTTATAATAATAATTAATTAAATATTATGTATATTATTAATATTAAAAGATTTACTTATTAGAATAAAAAAAGTAACTTTTTAAATTTATATTTGAAATAATACTTTTAGTTAAAATAATCATATTAATGATAATAATATTTTCAATATTCTAATTATTGTTGAATTAAAGAATAATTATATTATAATTAACAATCTTTTCACAACTAATTAAGCAATTATAATCACCATACTAAATTAAAATATTATTTTAAAAAATATATTTTTTTATAAATTAATTAATTCTATCATATATTAGAAAAAGTTATTTTAAATTATAAAATTTAATAATAATAATTAATATAGGTTAATTATAAATTAATATATAAATATCATTTAGTTATTTTTATTTTGAAAATATAACACCTTTAAGTTATTTATAACAATTATAAATTATAATATATAATAATAATTATGAGATATTTATTTTATTCAAAAAACCCAATTAATGTTAAGTTATTTATATTTTATTTACTAAATCTTTTTAATTACTTATAGCTTTGAGGTAAACCCTTCTTTATTAGTAAATATTCCTTGCTTAAGCTTTAAAAGCCTAGTTCCTCCAAAATTCATGATTGTCAGTTATATTTAAAATTATTGGATAATTAAAATTTTTTTTGATAATAAAAGTTTTGTTATAATGAAAGAATTTCCAAATTAAGATATGATTCAAATCAATATTTAAAAACTAACCAATGATCTCATTGCAAATCAAATCTCAATGAAAGATTAATTAAAAACTCAATATATATTAAATTTATTTGATCAATGAACCTTTGCTAATTATATTGAGAAAAGATAAAAATAATGGCTATCATTTAGTATTATTATAATAATAAAGAGATATTTTTAATTTTTTTATTTTTTATTATTCAGTAATTAATGAAATTATTATTTTGGAAAAAAAATTTTAAGAAATTTCCAAAATCTACTATATTGAATTAAATCCAATCCAGACTAAAACTGATATTATATCAAAATAAATTAATAATAATATATCAACATTAATATAATATTTAACAGAAATCATTAAACTAAGTAGTCTTTTGTTTCCTAATTAATATAATATATTATTAATATTTATGATTAGCATGTATTCAATTCAAACTTAAGAGTTTTGACAATAATTTCATTATCGTGAATATGTATTAGAAATGCAATACCCATCTTTAACGTTATTATTTTTTATTAATATTGAAAACCAAGGTTTTCATTTAAATAATATCAATATCGTATATTCGGTGAGATGACTTTAATGGGCAATTTTGCAAACATATTTCAAACAATCACTCTTACTGTTTTGAATAGGACATAAGCTCCTTTTCAAGGTTGAAATACTACCAGACCTTGAAGGCAGTCAAGCAAGTTGGAGTATAAAATGAGATAAAAATTAAGGGTAATAATTCCGCCAAAAACATTAAATTGGCATTGGCTATCTACTATGGATTTAGCTAAATTTTAAAATTGCTTTATATTGATAACTTATCAAGATATTGATAGAGGTAACTGAAATTAAAATTACTTAATATATCTCATAATGAATTAATTAGATAAATAATACAAACGTTGAGCATTGATTGAATCCAATGGCCAAGTTGTACACAACTATTGCAAACACTACCACTTCAAGACAAATTTGGCATTTGCCACTGTAGGTGACGATTTCTCATCAATACAAAATGATCACTATTCAGCACAGTAAATTTAACTCCAGTATCACACATTAAAATACACTACTTATATTCTCCCTCCACCTGTTAAGTTTAGATATTTGCATTAATCTCATTTTCAATTACTTTGAAGAACATTTTTTTCCCAAACTGTAAAATTGCTCACTTCCGTATCGCCCATCAATCCAAACTGGTCATTGTGCCAATGGCTTAGCTTCTTCCCCAAGATTCGCATTACCTATTAAATTTACCTGAATATTACAAAAATACTAAATTTTGTTGGGATACTATAAAATATTAATGTAGTAGGTTACTACCATACATCAAAAGAGACTCCTTCTCCAGAAGCGATGATCAGCCCATATACTCTGTGAGATGTAGTCGTACAGACACCGAAAATATAAAGTTATTTCTTTTTTATTTGATAAAAATATTGCTAATTGTTAGTTAAGAGCGTTTTATAGTTATAGTAACCTGATACTTTAATTTATGAGTGACAAAATAAAATTATTGAATGTTCTTGGTATTAAGAATGAAAAAGTGATGATTACTGAAATTTAAGATTATTTGAATATAATTAATTTTATGGTTTTAATAAATATTAAAACATTTTATAATTTTTTTTTGTATTTTATTATAATTTTTAAATCAATGAATTCAAATTTTAAAGGAATTAAATTGAATTAATAGTCTTAAATTTTAATTGGTCAATTCTTACCATATAAATATATTAATTAAAATTACCATAATCTCTCAATGATTTAAGTTTCATTTTTAATCTCTAACCCTAACCACAATCTGAAAACTTAAATTAACTAACAAATATCAATAAAATGATAAAAAACGGAGGTCCCAACTCTAATAAACCCCAAGCTAAGCCCCAAAACGGTACTTCATCTAACAATAAAGACACCAAATCCCAAACTGAATTCAAATCCGATTCTGATACCAGTGAAGATGAAAATTTAACGCATTACGACAAATACATTAACAAACGTAATAAGAATTTAGTGACCAATAACCCAATAGTTGTAAGCACATCCCGAGGTGGCGAAACCCGAGTTCAAGTAAATATAGGTTTAAAATTTTAAAATTTATCATTAATTTTATAAGTTTGATAGTTCTAAATTAGAGACTAACACCTTAATGCGAATTTGTCGAGGTTTAGATATTAATACGAGTAACCTATCCTTGAAAGGGATTCAAAGCAAATTGGATAAGTTCTGGCAATCGCATAGGCCAGATGGGGACTATGTTTTGGCTAGAAGTTTGTTAAAAGTTAGATATGAGAGTAACTACTATCCAAATTATTTAGTATTTCAACTAATTTGAATTAGCTGGTTTAGAGTCTCACGACCTGAATACGCCCTATGAAAGCGACGCCGATTTACATTACTTTTATCACCAAAGCTCAGAGGGGTCGGACGATGACCACCAAGATTATGATCAACGTCAAAAGAGGAGCTTACCGAGCGATCGCAATTCCAGGAAGAGACGATTACATTTTTACAACATTGTGGAAGATCCTGAGCATTTGGACGATGGTGGTTACGAGGATCCCAATCAATATCTATCCAATTTCAGTACTAATAGGGATTTGAATGGAGATGATGACGATGAGGATCACGAGGGTGAACGTGAGAATGATGATTCATTATTAGATGGTAACACCAAACCCAGTGTGAATCATTCCAATCAATCTAAGAGTCGTAATAGCGAAGCTGACAATTTGAGGGAAGAATCTAACTACATGATTGAGGATGACCCAAACGACGACGATGATTTGGAGGATTTGGAAGGGGATGATAATCCTAATGATCCTAATATCAGTAATCGACTTAACACTACACCGCCAAAGAAGGAGAGCGACTCAAGGCTGGATATTGAACCTCCAAAAAATCACGATAATTTAGAAGCTCACGTTAATGATGATCTTAGCGCAAAGGAGACTCAGAATCAAGAACCTAGTAGCAATGGGGATCCTAAATCGAACGATTTGAAACCTGGATCACCCATTACTAAGCCCACATCCGAGGACAAGGACCCGGAACCTCAACAATCATCAAAGAACGAATCCAAAGAGGATCCTGATCCTATCACATCACCCAAATCCACTGCCAAAGACAAGTCACCAACGCCCAAACCCACGACAGAGGATCACTCTCTTGCAGAAGGTAAAGCAGACACCAACACGTCGAAACCGAGTTTCCCAAACGAGGACGACTATACTAGTGATATTTCTGACTTAACAAATCATGAATCACCTTAAATTGACACAATTCAAATACAAGTCATAACCATAAAATAAGAAATCATATATTACAAAATATTTTTAGCAAACGATTTATTGATAAATGAGTTTAGATTTTAATTTTTTATAAATTAGAATTTAAAATTCACCAAGTATTAAGTTTAAAGATTAATAAATTTTTCATAGTTTGAAATCATTTCATATAATTATAATATTATTTTTAAATTTTGATATCTAATTTAATATTCTTTTTTTTTGAAAATAAAATTTTCAATTATTAAATTATTTAAGATTGAATATAAAATCAATATCAATTCAAATTGAATTTTATTAATTTGATTTAAATAGTACAATTTTACAAATGTGAGAAGTTTCTTAAGGGTTGAATGATTTGGACTTTGCAACTTGGGATGTAAAGTTAATATTTGTTTAGAAAATCAGATGTGTTTAAGTTTTGGCAGTTGACAATGAAATGAGATTTGGATATCTACAGAACAGTGAACTTTAAGACTATTATCATATAATTGTTGATAGATTGTCACATTTGAACCAAGTTATAATTAATAAGTAATATTAATTTATACCATTTCAAGTAACTAGATAGAATTTGTAAAGTTAGGATGAATAATTTAAAATGAATATATTATTTTACATAAAAATTCCAATCAATATAATAAATCTTTAATTAACAATATTTATAATATCAAATTCAATTAATTATGTTAGTAATTTAAAGGTTTATAATTGAATAATATTTGATAAAATTAATTCAGAATATCAGTGTTATTAAAAATATTGAGGAGATTATAATATAATGTATAAGTTGAAGTATAAAAACATTTTTGTGAAAATTATTATGATTATTAAACGAATCTGATGACTGTAATTGTGAGAGGGAATAGACTTTTAGAGCTTAAATGTGGAATCGCCAGTGGTAAACGACAGGTTACCAAGAGTTAGGGGTAATTAATGGAATTCTCCAAATGAGGTAAAAATTGCTTGCTGTGAATCGGGTTCTTGGAGTAAAGTAAATATCTCACGCTCGTCAAGATTCAATACTTTTGTGAGGGCTACGAGGAAAACTTAGAGACTGGATACTATTGAAATGAAGATAAAAGAGATGTGTTTATTAGATTGTTAGTGATAATATAATATTAGAGTTCAGGAAATGGGTGTTCTCCAATGTGACTTCTCAATTCAGTGTAGTAATCGCAGTTTTTTGAGTGATTGACAAGATTATATCCCGTCAAATCAATGTTAATCAATTTATTGGAATGATTGAATTGTAATTAGCAATCTGACTCTTTGATCACTTCAGGTTTACATCCTTTACTCTCAACTCTTCTAAAAGGGAGTCCAAAAGCATTAGCTCCAGTGTAATTACATCCATTTTCATCAACGCATGCAAATGATGTTAATTTTGGTGGTAGAACAGATCCAGAAGCTATAATTCTACACTTACAGTACTTGGCGGGACATTTACTGGAAGCTCTGAACACTTTTAAATTTGAACCAGGCACTAATGACGTTATTCCGGGAGATGAAACCACGATCTCCATCTTGCATACAGGGACTAAAACTTTTGTCAATATTCCAAGCGCTTGCGGCTGTTAATAATAAAATATTAAATGGTTTCATATCAATAAACTAAGATTTTATAATATTTAAAAATTATTACAGCAATTTGCAATTATATTTGAAATAAGAATTCTAACCAAGATTTAATACTGATTCAAAATTTGGATATGATATTATAATGATAATATCTCAACCAATAAACAAAAAAACGTGATAATAATACTAAAAATTATCAATCTCAATCCTCTCATATTATGGTTTAGCTCTTTATTAAATAATCTTAGCCAATCTCAGCTTGAATATTCATTTAGTTAGCATAAATAAATTAAAGAAATAATAATTGAATAATAATTGGTCAAATTTAATAATTAAATAATGTACTATTATAATAACTTAATATCAATATTATAAAATCACTCATTACTAATACCAAATTTTCTTTTATCAAATGAATTTAAAATTAGCAATATATGAATATATATTATTAAAATATCCTAAATTTGATAATTCATAAATTCTTTTGATTTTAATTTTTATACATTATTCTCAATAATTAATTTTAACAATTTCATTATTACTAAAATATAGAGTGTTAAATTGAATTAGCTTTATTTTAAGTATTATCCTTAAATTTGTTAATTAGTTCCAATTCAAAATTGATTAGTTTTAGATAAAGTTATAGAGATTTTTATATTTTTAAAGAAAAAAATTGGAATTATAGTAATATTTATTAGTTTAATTTAAAACTCATTTAAAATTATTTTAATTTAAAAAAGTTATCTGAGTTTAACTAATTACTATAATAATTATAAGAATTTATTCATAATTTTTAAATACTTATTATAATTATATATTGAATATAAATATATTTATATTTAATATTTATTTCATATTATAGATACCTATTCCTTTTCTTAATATCATTTAATTAATATTTTAAATATACTAAAATATCAAATTTTTTTAATATAATCTTTTTAAATAATTTTAATCAATTAAATATTAAGCAGAAATTTAATTAAAAATAGTAATTTCTTTCAATATATTTAATATTTAATATAATTAATAAGCTATATTATTTATATTAAATGATGTATTATTGATGATATTATTTTTTATTTATAAAACAATTATTTTTTATCTTTTTTATTGAGTTTTTATATATTGATAAATAATATAGTTTCTATAAAATTTATTTTATTAAAAAAAATATATATTAACTTACAAAAGTAAGTTATAAAATAAAAACACTTATATTTTTACTATTAACTTAATTAATATTTAATAAAATAAACTTAAATTAAATAATTAAAATTTATTATA
>JNEM01007841.1:0-20973 GCA_000697335.1 Conidiobolus incongruus B7586 | reverse complement strand
TTCAATTTAATAACTATTAAAGTATTTTAATATTAATTAAATAAATATATTTTATATTAGAGTTTAAACTTAAATTATTAATAAATAAATTAATCCTTTGTAATTAATTTAAAATATATAAAAACTAAAGCAGTCAAAATTAAAAACTTATTAAAATATATAATATAATATGATTTTTTATTATAAATTATGATAATTAATTAATTACAAAGCTGAATATATAATTTATTATGAAAATATAAATCAAATTATTTAGTTATATTAAAAAAATTCCCTTAATAAATTCCAATTAATCAATATTTTATTTATAAGTAAATATATATTATTATAATAAATATTAATAATAATTTATAATATTTTTATTAAGTTTTTAAAGTAAATTTAATTATAAAAAGTTTTATTTTATTTTTTTAAATAAAATTATTTTTAATTGATATTATTAAAATTATTAAGTGATATTCATTATTTAATATAAAAGTTATAAAATAAAATTTTAAAAATTGTTCTAATTAAATAATAATTAAAAAACATTATTACATCTACTATATTTATTATATTATAACCAATATAATTATAATTTTTTAAGGACTTAAAAAATATGTATATAAGAAAAAAAATTCTTGCAAAGAAATTAAATTAGTTTGTAAAATATCAAATTTCAATCTTTAATAAAAAGAACTGTTTTTTAAAAGTTAAAAGCTTACTAAAAATATAACAAAGAGCTATTAATAAAAAAAGTAAGTATTAATTTTATACTGTATAGTAAATTTTATAAATTATGTATTAATATTTTTAATTTTAATTTTAAAATTATGCCAATAAATATCTATACTATTATTTAAATTTGAAAACAATAATCAACTTGAAATTATTATGATTTAATTATTTGAATTCACTTATGACAGGGTTAATTATATTTATCAATATTAATATTCTATTCTGTTTAATTAGTAATTAAAATTATAAAAATATTTATACATTTGAAAAAAATATTTTCATTGTTGAAATATATGTATTTTGATTGATTCAGATTAAATTAAATCAAAAATTAAATACAAGAAATATCTGTGTATTACATGAAGTCATCTGTAATATTTTAAAGAAAACTCATTATTTTTATAATATTAAGTCATGAATTAAAATTGAAATGAATTGTAATTTATTAATAAAAATTAATATAGTACAGATAGAACGAAAATCTACATGCTTGGAGAATTGGTAAGGTAAGCAGTTTTCAATATATCAACTGGATGATCAGCTAAATTATTGCCACTCGTTATATGAATTCGGCATTCTGATATCATGGTCATGCGATCCATGAATTTGTAGAGTTTTAAGAATCGATCGACAGGCTATAAAACAAAATATATATTAATAAGAAATATGAATTGACTGGATAGCAAATATTACCTTGTATCGGAAATTTGATAAAGTATTAATGGTCGGATGGAAATAGTTGATCACCAAGCTGGCTTTAACGGATTGATATTTGTTTGGTAAAGTAGTGATAAAATTAAAGAGGTTCGAAGATTCGTGATTCCAATATTCACTAAAGTTGAAGATTAGAAAAGTTCAATAATACTGAGCATGAGATAATATATACCTATTGTTCAATTGTAAATTAGGTAGGCCCAAGCAATAGATTAAGTTATAGGATGATGATTCAAAACCAATGATATCAGTGTCGAAAAGGTAGTTGGGATGCTCACTGGGTATTACTCTTATTTCCACGATAGATTTGGAGGTTAATTCAATAGTTCTAGTCAAATACAGAGAGCTCGTGTTGAAAGTAAGTCCTAACCGTTGCTTGTACCATACATGAAGATCCCATGCGGATTGTGGAATACAAATCGCAACGCAGTGCCTGTGATTGTTGGGCAATTGCTTGATGGTTGAGAGCAAATCAAACAAGTGCTCTAAGGGAATTTGGGACCAGAAGGCCTTGGATTCAAAGCTAATTCTGTTTTGAACTTCGATAGAATATTGGCCAGTTTCGAAATTGGCATAGGCGGCAGGAACTAATGCACCAGAACTTAAGCGATGCAATTTTGCACGATAGTTTTTCCAAATTCGGTATTTTTCGGTGAGAGCTAATGAGCGAGTAATGGGCAAATAAACACTAATTAGATGTGATGAGTATTCCTGGATTGTTTTCTTCATTTTGAAAATCAATAATTTGCGATGGTTTAGTTGTAGAATGGATTTGACCATGATTTTGGTTTTAAAAGTGACTTGAGGTGTGCGGGATCGCTCAGCGTCAGGTGAGGAAGAGGGAGGGGAAGTGATAGCCTTTTGTTTTTTAGAGGTTACGACTGGAATAGACGAAATCAGCGAATCGATATTTCTTCTTCGCGAGGACCAGTCGAAGGTGATGAAAGACTGGAAACTGACGGGGCTTGGTGGTGGTGAAGATTCTTCCACAACTGGAGGAAGAGAAGAGGTAGGAGGTACAATGGTATTTGAGGGAGAGATACTAGTTGAAATAGCACTGGGAACTGATTTAACACCGAAGCCACTAAAGCTACTTGTGGAACCACTTGCAGAAAGAGATGGCACTGAAGAACTAGAGCTAGATCCCATGTTAAACAAAAAGCCACCAGATGAGGAAAAAGGCTTGGTGTCTATTTTGGAACTGGTAGCAAGAGAAGGTATCGTCTGAGAAGGATTGGTTCCAAATGCGAATGGGCTGGACAAATAGGCAGTAGTTTTGGTATTTGCTGAGGCATTACAAGGTTGAAAGGCGGTCGAAGTGGTAGTGCTACTAGTAAAAGCTTCTCCAGCAGAATTAGATGGAACTGAGGTAGGGGAATTAGCAGCATTTGCAATTGCAGGAAACAAGGATGAGGAAGTTGGAATGGGGGAAGACTTATTCTGGACAGAAAATGCAGAAGAGAAAGTAGGAGTAGGGGCTGAGGGGGTCGATTGTTTGGGCTGGCTAGAGGCCAACTCATTAAGCTGATCAGAATCAGATTCGGGATAGAGAGGCCACAAGTCCAGATTAGGAGGTATGTGATAATCAAGTGCACCATTGATCAGCTCAATATCAGATAATTCTGGATTATGGGAGCGCAAGGTTTCAACTATCCTTGGACAACCGATGATCACCGAATCCAATTCCTTTGAAGGCAATGTTTTGACCGATTCCACAAAAATTCTTTCAATATCATCTTTAGTGAAAGTGGCAAATCCGTATTTTTTCAAAAACTCAACAGCCTCGTCACGATCCTCAAAGTGCAAATTTTCAATGAATTTGCTCAAGATATATGATCGAACTCTGATTTTGATAGGCGATTTGCAGAGATGATGAAGAACACGCAAAGCTTTGTATCGAACTCTATCAAACATCTTTTCACATACTAGTGCAACCATGTAGATAGGAAAGTCCCATTGATCTTGGTTGAACATCTCAAAAAAGTCTTTGACGTTTGAAAGTGGATCAGTTTTAGTTGTCTCAAATTGGATTTGGACAGCATTGTAGTCTACAGCTCGCTCATAAAGTTCATATGCTTTGATGACAAAGGAGATCAAATCACGTCTGTTAGAGTTTGCCTGTGACTCGATTTTCTTAAAGGGGGTTTGAGATACACCTAGCTCTCCCAGCAAATTCAAACTGTAATAAGCAATAAACTCCAACTCTTCTCTACGGAAAACACCCTGTTTACGCAAGGATGGATATTCTTCCCTTAAGCTCAGTAAAGTATTTGCAAGTTGTTCTTTTTCTAGTTTCATATTTTCCTTAGTGGATATACAATGTCGAATACCCAATATATGGAATCTCGCTATGGTTTCATAAATCTTTACTGTCCTTAATGAATGCAATCGTTGAATGGTAATGTCTCTTCGAATTTGGCGCGTTCTGTCTCTGATGAAAATATGTGTATCAGCAAAAGATTTGTCTTGCATTAAATCTTCAATTAGGTAGCTTAAAGTTGCCTAAAGAGCTGTAAATAACAAATGTGTATAATAATTTATGAGTGTTACTTCTAAAGCGTCAATTGTTCGCAGTTCGTTTGGCAACGCAACATCCTGCCCAGCAGCCGATCGACTAAATGCCTTAACCATTCTGTTTACATCCATTTTTTGTGTTATTGGATCCTATAAACTCTAATAAATAACCGTTCACTACTTATCTTGAATTCAATACCTTTTCATGGTCATCGATCTTTCTTTCTGTTTCTCGCTCGATAATTTCGAATTGAGGACACATCGAGTGGCATGTACCGACAATAGCGATTGCGTCCTCTAAGCTGTATTTCTTATTGGGATCGGGGATTTTCTCCAGTTCGATGTACCTTTGGCGTTGTCGTTTTTTGATTTGAATAGCCTAACCAATCAATCAATCAATGACAATACATATATACTGTCGAGTTACCTCATCATAGCTAATGCCTTCAGGATATGTAAACAGGGGATCTTCCTCTTGATGAGCATTTCCTAATAATGGTAAGTAATTCAACCTTAATAAGTTTATCAAATTTACCATAATTCTTGATGAAGCGATTGCTCTTATTATTATTATTATTATTATTATTATTATGTGGCCTAGTGCCGAGAACATTTTTGCTAGAAAGCTCTTCTTGACTCGGTATATCTTCAGAATTGTGATCCCCGTCGTTTTCCACATATTCGTCATCTTGGTAATTCTCGGCTTCATAATATTCATCTTGATAGTCACCATCTTGATAATCTTCGCCTTGATAATCGTCATCTTGATAGCCTTCGTCTTGGTCATATTGTTCATCTTCATATTGATTGTCATAACCGTCTTCATCCTGCCAAGTTTCTCCATAGTTTTCATCCTGCCAGTTGTGATCATAATTACCGTGGTCATTTTTATCATACTGACCATCGTCGTATCCAAGTTCATTTTCATTGTAATAATCTTCATTATCAGCATCCTCAGGTTCTTCTTCTATTGGTTGAACTTTGTTTCGAATAGGAAGGTGAGGCGAAGCTGTTTGTTTCTGATTTAGGTTTCTTCTTTGAAAAGAATTTAACTGAAAACTTGAAGACTGTTTACTAGCTCTGTTAGAATTAAGATTTTTAGATTTAGTTGGAGTATTCTGAGCATTAACATTTTTATTTCCATTAGTCATTTGGCTTCTTGAATGTCTAGTAAAAAGCTCAACAGCGGGTTCTTTTTCAGCGGAGTGACGTGGTGAGTTTTTAGCACTCTTAGTAGTTAATGAAGCTTCTCCATTTCGTGAACCTTTACCACGTCTGAATCTACGATTCTTACCAGACATAGTAAAGTATTAGGGTCGAGTAACAAATTTGAAGGATTAGTAGAAATTAATTATACTTAATAGAATGTTTCCGAATAAATAGAATTATATTAATGTTTTAAATTGAATATATTTAACAGCTGAAGTGAATATTAACCCGGATTGGGTATTGTCAATTATATAAATTTGATATATTCAGTTTTAATTATGGGACTTTTAACTCCAGTCACTAAATTTTGGAATTAAAAATTTATTTTTCTAATTTGCATTTGAATATTGGAATATAAACATGATTTGGTAATCAAATCCAATATATAATTTTTATTTCATAATGTTTAATGATTGTTCCTGTATAATTATAAAATTTTTCTAGATCAAGGTATCAAGTGAAGTATTAAATTTTACATAATATTCTTTGCTTTGTATATGCAAAAATAAATTAACTACAAATAATTAGTAATTATTTGATAAAATTATATTATTCATAATAATCTGATCACTTGATGTTTACAATGTTAGATATCAAAAGTATTTATATATTATTCAATAATTCAAATTGGTTTAAATCAATATATTGTTTAAACTTGAATTTATCAGTTGGAAAATAACAATTAATAACTTATAGAAAAATTTTTGATTTATTAAAAGCCATTATTATAAATTTTACCAATAAAGAATTAACGTAATTCTGAATATTTTCAAATCAAAAAAATGAGAATAATATAAAATATTCATCTAAAGGTTTAAAAACGAAGTTCTAAATGAAATATTAAAAGACAGAATAATTGTATTTATTTATTTCAAAGGAAATTATCAAAATATATACTAAATGAAAAGATTAATAATGCTGAAAATCTAAATGTTATTATGATAGATTAGTTATTTGATTTGAAATGTTATGTGAAATAAAAAAAATTAATACTGATAAATTAGTTGCAAGGAATAGTACAATAGGTGATAGAAAATTTTATTAAATAATTGTGATATTACATATGATAGTATTCGAAATTTTATGAATATTATTTAATATATAATTTCAATATTTATTAACCAAAACAAATCAAGTAATAGTGTTTATTAGTATAATTACTGCCTGCAATGCGGTAGACCGGGGATTGATTCAACTCTATTGCAACTTATGCAATAATATTTATCTACTATTTTTTGTAAAAATGATAATTTTTATTTTTATGTGGTTATCAAATTAATCATTTTTGTTTTTGCATTTTGATAAATGCATCGGTTTATTTATCAATTCGATTTTTGTTCATTTAATATTTCAATTATATTTAAATAATATATTCGAGTTAAATTGAATATATGAAAATATTATTAGTCTTATAATAGATAGCGTAAAGGAATGGAATATCAAAATGATAAAATACGATATGATATATAAAATTGTACAACTAAATATCAATATAAATATAATGCTTAAATCAATGACGATAAATATTGCAATATATAAATAAAGTTTGTTTATTTGAACTTTTATCCGTATTTAGATGTTGCTTTAGTTATAGTGGTTTGCTGACTTTTATACTCTTCCCACTCTGCTTCAGTTTCGAAGTTCTATTTTGTTAGGTGCCTTTTCTTTTCTTCGCGGGAATAGGGACCGTTTAAGACATCGTCTGAATGATTACCATTGTAATTCATACCATCATTGTAGCCTTGTCCTATAGATGTCAATATTCCTACTTTTTTCTTATTCTTGATATCGGGTATTATTGGATGATTTCAAGCAAAGTTTTGTGAACTGTTTTTAGATTTAAGTTTTTCTTCAATATTGTCTCTTTCTTTGATAGTTGCTTCAATGTCCAACTGATAGTCACCACCACCATCGCCAAACATATCGTCTAAGGAATCATTATCGTCGTTATGAGAGATATTTGTAGGAGGATCGACTAGAATAACAGATTTTATGGTTTCAATTTCAGCATTCGCCATAATTTTTATCTTGGATCTTAGTTGGGAGTATGCAATGCCATCGTCAAATAATCTATTCGATAGGCTAGTTATCGATACTTTACTAGATTTTAACTCTTGATTTTCAAGTCGAATGTATCCAAATAATTGAATTACTTTGTCTACAATGCTATTGTGGATTTGAGAATTAGAGCTGTATTGTGAAAATTTAGATAAAGCTTTACATCTGACATTAGAAATTGGAATTAAAGAACCAAACCCAGCGTGTTTGATCTCGGAATGATAGCTCATTCTTCCGGGCATGAATAAATCGTTCACTTTTGGGGTAGTATTCACAGGTTTTGAGAATACATTATTATATATCGATTCTGTAAATTTTGAATGAACCTTAGGTTTCTCATCAATAGCTTTTGAAACCTCTTTTTCCTTTTCAATGCTCATAGCTAACTCTATTAAATCATGGTCTGTAATTACTCTAGTGCTTGAATCTTTTTCTTGTATTTCTTTTCTCATTTTTTCTAATAAAACATAATCTAAACCTTTCACCAAATGCGTGTGCTCGAGATCCCCTCCCAAGTGTTTACTCTAATGATAAGCTAATTCATTATCTAAACCACTTTTAAGGGTTTGAATAATTTGTTCAGAATGTTCATAATCAGGATTTGCATTTTCTCTTCTTTCGGCTGCCCTGTCGTGATAAGTGGAATTTTCTTCTCTAAATTCTACATGTTAATAAATTATGATTTGATTATTCAAATATGCATTACTTTCTCTTTTTATTAGCAAGTCCCTATCTATTATAATCGTCTCCTCTTGTAGGCTTTTTACTAAAAAAACTAAGAATTAATCATAACTAAAATTGAATAATTAAAATTACTTGGATTTGGGTATGCCTTGCTTATGAGATAAATAAAGGTTATAAGTTTCTTCAGAAGTATCGTTAGAATTTTCAACAGTATCTTCGATTTGTATAAGATTTAAATTCATTCTAGATCTTGGAGTTTGTGGTATATTACTACTATCTTCATAATTTAAACTAAATAGAATCTAATTAAAGTTTTTAGTAAAGCTATTTGAATTTTTATTTTTACTTGTTAATATCATTGGAGTCCTCTATTATATTTTAAATAAAACATAGTTTATTAATAATTTTGTATAATCAATTACACTGATTAAATTAATGATTTCATTATTTGACTTTTATTATGGGTCGCACATTTTTCTGGTTTGAATATTTAATGTTATTTTTTAGAAAATAATATGTCAATATTATAGAGATTAAACAGTTCTTATTTATTTATTTATTTTTATATAATAAGTATATCTAGGTTAAAATCAGAAAATTAATTATGCATTAAAGGGGCTATAAAGATCTAGATAGTTTAATATTTAGCTTAACAGCTAAAAATTTCAAAATTCATGTAACTTGATAGAAATAACGATAGGCAGATAATTAATAAGGAAAAACTAATAAATTTTACAGTATACATATACTAAATTAATTAATTCTAGTTTATTTTATATTATGTTTTTCAAATTAGACCAATAATTTTATTCACTGAAATAAAAATAAGTCATTTAAACTTTTATGATTAACCTTAAGATAAATTTGGTTATAATTAATCTAGTTTATTAAATAGGAAATTTGTATTAATATAAATGATACTACTATTAGCAATCATAATATATGATAATATCAAATAATACTAATATATTAATAATTTCCATTACTTAATTTAGTTTAAGTTTAATAACAAACTTAAGTCAATCATAATTCACCTTTCAATTTTAGTTGTAAACTGAGTTTCAAGATGAAAATTAAATTTAACTAAAATATATAAATTCAAGAGCTTCAGCCATGATCTATAATGATTCAAGTTATATTATAAAACTATTCTTCCTTCTCTTTGCGCTTCTTATTTTTACATTTTCATTTACTATTTTTCATTCAATCAGTCGAGAGTAATAATAGGAATATCAAATTGTTCA
Source organism: Conidiobolus incongruus B7586 (assembly GCA_000697335.1). Lineage (NCBI taxonomy): Eukaryota > Fungi > Entomophthoromycota > Entomophthoromycetes > Entomophthorales > Conidiobolaceae > Conidiobolus > Conidiobolus incongruus. Next base: position 11,833 of record JNEM01007841.1, on the reverse strand, counting down.
TAATATAATTCAATAAAACCATCAATATGAGTAATGTTGTGATACATATCAATGGACAAGAGGAAAAGGCGAGGGATAATTATGATATTGAAAAGGAAGTGAATGAGGTGCTCAATGAAAAAGTGTCTACGGAAACACATGTGAGTATCGCAACGCTGCAATCAGCAATTGATCTTAATCCCTCATTCTTTATCAGGGTGCAGAAAGTATTAAACAGTACAAAGTTTCATTATTTTGTGATTGCATTGGTTTTATTGGATCTTATAATTGTGTTAGTAGAATTAATCCTTTCGTTGAATGTAGCCGAAGAAATTATTCCGGAATCTCACAATATTGAAGAAGTAGAGCTAGCTCTATTCATCATTGGAGCAAGTATTCTAGCATTTTTCGTTCTTGAAATCATACTCAAATTTATTTTCATCGGATGGCGGCACTTTTTAAATCCTTGGCAATTCATTGATGTTATAGTTGTAATCAGCTCATTTGTAATGGAGATTTACTTTGAAATGCAAGCGCATAAAGAAGAAGAGGCTGATAAAGAGCATGCTGTGCTAGATCTTGAATTACACAGTCATGCTTCTGAAGCAGATATGGGAAATCATAATCATGTCGATAGAGTCTCCGCAACTGCTCTAGTCATTGTTCGATTGTGGAAATTTGTTAGAATTATTCATGCTGTGGCGCATGCGGTTGAAATCAAAAATCATATAATCATCGAACATGTAGAAAAAGCCAAAGAAAAGGCAGAAGAAAGGATCAGGAAACATAAGAACAGAGCTAAGACGCTTGAACGACTCGTAAAGGAACAACAAAATATCATCAAAAAACTGCAAAATGCTATCAATAGCAGTAAAGATCTAGTTGACAATGATCCCTCAGAGAAACAGAAATTGATCCAAGTTGAAGTCGACACTCATTCTGAACAACCTGCAGTAGAGGTCCATGTTCCAACTCCAACCTATGAGCAATCTGTTCACTCTATCCGTGTGAATGAGGAAGTGCCAAATTCACCAGCTATTAGCATGACGCTTCCTCTCACCACTGTACTACCAGTTTCTCCACCATATTCGCCAAGAGCATCCAGTAGAAATACTACTAGCCCAAGTAACCAAATTCATGCTACAATCCCTAGTCCATCTCAGTATTTATCACCGAGGCCCAACACTCATTCGCATATATCCAATCATGAAGATGCAAATACAGGATTGCAGTCCAATGACGAAGCTCAATCAGCAGTTTCGCCTTCTATATACTCATTCCATACAGCAAACACTCAACCCAGAACACCATAAGTTACAAATATGATAAAATCAATTCGTTTTTAATTTATTCAGCTTTCTATAATAATAAATTTAAATAAATTCAAATAATATAATTTAATATAGTCATATTAAAAAATTGTATGATTAATATCTTGCTCTATATTTTCACTATATTCCATTTTAATTTTATATTGTATCAATTTAATTTATCCAACCAAATTAATGATATCAATTAATAATATTTATATTTATATAACTAATTTTTTATCCTTCCTTTAATAACGAATATACTATATATAAAATCAATGATTATAACCCAGTAAATTAGAGCACTGTTTTATTATATATTTTTAGTGTAATGTATATATGTGATTTATTTACTTTTGATAATCATCAATTTTCAATCCATTATTAACCAATCATTATTGATTTTTATTATAGTTTTAAATTGAAATCTGAAATTTGAATCAATTTTAAATATTACATCAGTATAATTAAGAATAAATTTTAGCTAAAAATACTTATTATGTTTGAATGAACACAATCAATGATTTTTATAAATATAGATTAGATAATTAATTAATATGTGAATATCATTTGATTTGAATACATTACTTTCAATGTTTAAATATGTACATATATTGTATTTGATCTAAAAATGAGAAATAATATTTCATATTATAATATTTTGATTTAAATAATTTAGTGGCCTTTACAAGTAATGATGACATCTGTATTTTATACAATTCACTTCAATATCATCTTATTTCCCATAATCCAGTTGCATTATTTTATTTTATTACCTTTGTGATTTAAATTAACGAGATACTTCTTGGAATTGTATCTAATATTTCACAGTATCTACAATTTAAAATAACTCAATAAAGTGCTGGCTGTTGATATCTAATGGAAATTACAACTTTATAAACTAATCCCTATCACACTTGATGAGTTTTATCCATTTTACTTGTGGGAGCACAATTTAAAGATCTGTAGAAGGCAATGCGCAGTTGAAGCTGAACGGCATTTATCATATTTGAATCAAAGCATCGTTACCCTTCATCTGTATTACCTCCTATTCTGCCCATTGTCCGGTTATGAATGTGTTTGGCTCTATTATTCAATCGAACAGAATAAGTCTGAAACTTTTACACACCCTATCTTATCGTTTTGAGGGATTAGATCATTTTATGAAGTCATTACTATTAAAAATTATTTTTAATTAACCCATAAGTTGTTCAAAATTTATTATGATTTTTAACGATTTCAATACTTTTTAGATATATTATGCTATGGTAAATTGTAATGTTAATATTTGACTAACATAAGTATATCATCATTTAAAAATAAAATTAATTTTAATATTTTAATGATTTAATATTTGAATCAATAGGCAATTTTTTATTTTTACCTTATCAATAAAATAAACAAAAATAGAGGACTGTTTAATTCAATCTATTCAAATTGATCCCACAATTAAAGTAAAAAATTTTAAAATTATAAAGTGTTATTAGTTGTCTGAATTACAGAAAATATAATATTAATTCAATCAAATATTCACTAAATGTTTTTGAATACTTTAGTTGAGCCTTTAAAAAATTATAAAATTATTTTAGCTTCTGGATCTCCTAGAAGAAAGGAAATTTTAACTAATTTGGTAATACTCGACTAGAATTCATTAATTCATCTTATATAATAATGTTAATAGGGCGTTGAATTTCAAATAATAAAAAGCAATTTTGAAGAGAATTTACCCCATGATCAATTTGAAAAACCTGAGCTTTATTGTTTGGAAACTGCTAAACAGAAATGCTTAGAAGTTTACCAAAGATTAATGGTATATGAATATGGTGAATTATAACACTGTGATTAATCTGATGAATATTAGAGTGATGAACAATTAATCAAAGAAAACAATTTAGCTGATGAAAAGGGACTGATTATTAGTGCCGATAGTATTGTTGTCAAGGGTGTTAAAATTCTTGAAAAGCCTTTAAATGAACAAGATGCCTTTGATAAATTATCGATGCTGAGAGGTTCTACACATCATGTGATCAGTTCCTTAGTTTTGATTCCTTTTGATCTGTCCAACCCTAGTCAAAATCCTGAAAATATTTTTATGGATTTTGATAAAACTGAAGTTACCTTTTCTAATGAAATCTCTGATGAAGATCTTTGGGTTTATATCTCTACCAAAGAACCTATGTAATTAACTATAAATATATATTTAACTTTAAGCATTTGAACTAAATATCGGTATAGGGATAAAGCTGGAGGTTACGGTTATCAAGGATTGGCCTCATTATTCATTCCCAAGATCAATGGATGCTACTTTAATGTCGTAAGTATATTAATTTAATTGATTAATTCCAAATATTTAAATGATCCTTTTTAGGTTGGATTCCCAATCCATAAATTTTATAACCTTTTAAAAAAAGTGTTTCATAAAGATATCAATTAAACTATTATATAATCAATTTTTTAATAAATTATTTAGAATCAAAATTAAAGTCATTCTATATTTTCAAATCACAACACAAATGATTTTCAATTTTTAATATTTGATCCCATAATTACAATGAAAAGTAAACTAACATAAATTCAGTCTATATGAGATTATTTATTTTAACAAATGATTATTAAATCACTTTTGATAAAAACAAAAGAGCAACATTATCATGATATATTACATTAAATATTTTAGTATTATAATATGTTAATCAAAAATTAATATATCAATAACTTGAATCATAACCTATTAAAGTTTAATAGCATCAAATCATTTAATAGAGGTTATCATTTAAAGCATTATATATCCAATACTGAAAATAATTCGATTGAAAGTGACTTCAAAGACTTGTATGAATAAACCAAGGATGAAAACTTTAATTTTGGCTATTTATTAATTGGAAATGGCTATAATCCTTCTGAATTGGACGAAGTACCCAATTTATTTAAATCGTTATTGCCCTATATCAAATTTCAAATTGGTTTAATAGTGGATAAAACTGGATTAAGCCATCCTAATACTTTTAACAAAGGGATTCGACTAATTACTGGAAAAATGAGGCTGAAAATGAAATGAGTGCTTATTCCTTTTATTTCTTTTCGTCTGTTGCCAAAAGGATAGATCAAGTTACTGTTGGAAGATGATTAACCTCTAAGGATGATAGATTACAACCTAAATGGAATCGTTCTGATGTCATTCTCTATTCTGTCTCTCAGCCCACCATCCATGTCGCCTTACCTCAGCAGCTTTTGAACGTTGAAGTCAATATGAGCAAGCATCTATCTTCAATTTTATCTATTTTGTATTCCTAATTAATATATTGATATTATACCAGGTTTTACTGTCTTATTAGGAACTGATGGTTGCCCTGATCAATCCCTAGAAACCATTTCAAATAATCTGCCACATTTAAAGATAGTAGATCGATTATTTAATATAGTATACTATGAGATATTAAATTGATAAAATAGGTTGGGTTGAGTGGTGGACCTACTCTATTTATTAATGGTGAAGCTACATCCTTAAATTATAATGGAAAAATCAATGAAGACATTATTGAAGTGATTTTATCTCCTAATACAATTTTCAAAACCAAATTGGTCTATCTCTAAACTCAATCATTTTGTGAGCCATTAAAAATTACTAAGTAATTTAATCACTGTATCAATATATTCTTATATATGATAGCCATTTGATAATAGAGCTAAAGGGAAACTTCATTCTAGAAATGAACGGATCTAATGCAGCTCAACATCTACTGAATCTTTTGCAAATGACTAATATTCCAAGCAGCCAATATAAACATATGGATTTTTTCTTAGGACTATTACTCAAAGACTGTAATGAATCAACTCAAGTAACCTATACTTTATCACTATATATTCACTATCTAACATATACAATTATTAGGATATTTCCATTTATAGAATCCAAAGTGGCAGTCCTGCCAAGGGTACAATGGCCATTGATACTCTCATAGATATTGAAATCAACCAAAAGTTCCAATTTTACTACATTCCAAATATTCAACTCAATACTTTAGAAAATCATAATGGTAGAATCAAATATATAAGGAAATATAATTAAATTAATTATTTGTTATTAGATACTCAATCCAATATAAATAACAATGAATCTAAATTCAGTTGGATGGTTCCTTCCAAAGAGTATGAAATGGAAACAGGTTCGAATGTGACTTCTGAAAATGGGATCGTATACTCAACAAAACCTTATTTTACAAAGATTTCATTACCTGGAACTAGAATTGAATTTGAATTTTAAACTAATTAGAATTTTGAACCTTATCAATTTATAAATATTAAATATTAAATATCCTCTTATCAATTTGAAGATATTACTTCAAAAATAATTGACAAATAATTAGAATGTCATCTAATTGTTTAAATTATATGTCAGCGATAATTTATAATGATCAAAATTATTATTAACTATTAAATCAAAATTGTATATAATTTAGTTACATAATTATTTTATATTTATAATTATATAATAAATCATTATTATAAAACTCCACAATATATCATCAAAGTTATTACTCAAAATCAAGTAAGATTTTAAGAGAAATATGCTTCTTTAAAAGTTGAATGACATACTTCATTATCATTGATCTTAGACTTTGACTCCATTTTTTATAATTAAAAATCAACTAAAATTGAATTAATAATAAAAATTATATTAATTTTTAAATAAGAAAATATAATTTAATTAAAATATACGGCCACATGAAAAACATTATCAAATTTTATTTGACGAATTTTTCACTAATGAATTCATTTTATTAACAATATTAATTATAAACAATTTATACCCTTATTTTATTGTTAAAATTTATAATTATAGATTAATATATAATGGTTTTGAATATCAATTTAATTTTGAATTTTTATTGTTAACTTTTATACAAATCATGTACCAACTAATTGATTATGCTACTTGGTAAATCATTGAAAATAATATGAAAATCTATTCAATATTATAATAAGGTAAATGTTGAAAATAGAAAATTTATTATGAAAAAGGAATAGAAATGGTCATTGATATTCAGTCAACTTGAATTAATTAATTTGAAAATAAAAATACAAAATGAGTTTAATTGAAGGGACTGTTCGAAACTAACTGCGCAAAATTTATAGACCCTTGATAATGATTTTCTCACTGTCGATTATTTGAATTAAAATTTTTCAATAAATTCACTCAATTGTTGAATTTCTAAATATAGCATTTAATGGAATATTTAATTTGAAATCAAATACAACCAGAAGAGACACTGTATATGCTATTTTCAAGATAATATTATTAGAAATAACTCAATGTTGACATATTAATATCAAGACAAATTTTCATTAATCATAGGTTTAACAAAATTATAAACATAAGATATATTTTAAATATTAATCCAAATACTTTACTATTTTTATCAAATATCGGTGTCAAGTAATTCATATTTCCAAATAAGGAAAAGTGTCAATCTTAGAGACTACTGCTCATTAGATTAAAAATCTGGTAATAATTTCCATAATCAAAAAGAATTCCACCAGTGTATTGAGTAAATATAATGACTAAGTCAGATAAATTACTAAGGTTGATGATATTTAATAGTTTAAAATCATCTGATTAATAAATTCAATTTAATGTCTCAGCTATAATATAAATTTCTAATGATATTCATTTTCTGACATTATGATCCCAATATTTTGTTCTAAAACTAACTAATATCTGTTGAATAGAGAATAATAACATTGAATTTGAAATGATATAACAGGTGAAGCAATTTATTGTGAATATAAGAAATAGATAAATTGTTGTGAAGAATATTGTGTACTACTTGGATTAAAAAATTATGTTTTGGAATGGCAAGGTTTTAATTTATTTGGCATATCATATTTCACCACTGGTTACAATTTGATATTATTGAACACGCATTATTATCAGAATAAATAACCTATGCCTTTATACAATTGATCAAAACTAATTTATCCATTGTATGATAGTGCAATAATTGTAAAGCTAAAATATGCTATATTAAAAAAATTTAAAATGGCACGATATATTGAAAATTCATGGAATTATTCTGGAAGCTAGAAAGGATTTTTGCAATGCTCTACATCAAATTGTTCGTCTCTACAAATATATTTTGTAATTAAGGTATTGAATACTAAATAATCAATCATAATTATTCATGATAATTTTATGAATATCAATTAGTAAGTTCCGTTTGAATAATATTTCGTAATACACATTGTATATAACATTTCATTTCATTAAATATTGTTTATGTAACATTTTTGTTGAATTTTAAATGTTATAAATAAACATAATTTATTTATTAATTCATTAATCTAAATAAAAGGATTTGTTATTCATACATTGTACTCAGGTAGACCAGTATTAGCCTGTTTTGAATTATTTGGCCTTTAACGAAATAGAGAAATGCTTATTTATTAGAGATAATGAGTATCTGAGATATCCTTGAAGACAAACTAAAATATTTCAGGGGGTGAGGTTGTGGTTTTACATTAAGTTAGGCGTCTGATTTACATTGCTTTAAAGTATTAGTGTCACATGAGGACGTTCTTTGGTTATCCATTCCACCCACCTGTTCTTCTTTGGAACTATTTTCAGGATTTGCATTCTGAAATCATCTAGTACAAATAAGGAAATCGAGGCTTCTCAATTGATATGAGTAAAGGTCTCAAAGCTCTAAATTTGTTACTCCTTGAGACCCCTAAGTTTGAACTAGCCCATTTACACCAATATAAAACTCTTCATGTTGATATTTGAACGACAGAGTTGATATTCATTGTTAATAAAAGTTTAGTTTCAAAACTCATCTATATTACCTATCTAGCTTTTTTGGTTAATTTTCATAAGCAATATCAATTAAGCCAACAATTGGACAATTGCTAGGATTTAAATGATGGTGGACTTTCTGATTGGCCAATACAATGATCAAATATCAAACCAAAGATTTGCTCATTTGAGTAATATACGACATTATTGGATGAGATTTACTTCATTAGCCAATAAACAGTCGTGAAAAAGATCCTAATTAGGAAAGCTTAGGAATCAAGTTAGCTAAGTTGAAAGAGTCAAATTAATGGAGTTGTGGGTTTATAAAAGCTTTCTTTCTCCTGTTTCGAATGAACTCAGTTATTTTTTCCTATTCTCTTGTAAATTATCACCCCTTTTTTAGTTTATTCCACACAGATACTTCCTTATCCTACCTATTCACAGATACCTAATCCACTACCTCTTTAAAATTACTTTTGCTTAATATACTTTCATGTCTTATTATCACCAAGCTATACTCAACGCACCTAAGCAGAATAAGCATATCTCAACTGCCAAAACAAGGACTTACCGTTCTAATACTCACCATGCAGTTAACCAAAATAACCGTCACAAAAAAGCTCAGTCGGATACGGAATCGTATTATCCTAGTTCCAACAAGAGCACTTTTATGACCTATAACCAATCCACCTTTCCTTCTAAACCTTTTCCCAAATTCTCTCCCCCTATGCCTCCTTCCTTCAATGCCCCCCACACTCCTTCCCCTCTACGTCTCTCAGGAAGTCCCCCTAGCCGTCCATTTAAATCTCCTGCTTATGCTGGACCCCAATTTAATCAATCTCCCAACCCTCAAGTACTTCCTAATCCCTCTAGCTTTTTTTCCCTTTCCCCTTCCGTTACCGATGACAGCGATATGCTTCGTAAAAAGTCATCTCAGTTACTCTCCCTTCTATCTACTCCTAAAAGTAAATCTAGCACTCCAACTTATCAAGATCAATCTTCATTTTTTGATCCCACTTGTGCACAAGATGCACTAGCAACCAGTACTAACAACTCTACTAATCGCTGGTCTTTTCCCACTCCCAGCCCGGTGGTAAACCAACGCAACGCCAGAGTTAGCCCCATCTAAAAATGTTTATTTGACCCAGTCTTAATTAGTTTTATTTTGTAGTATATGTAGAATTAATTGGAGTTAAATAAATTTATTTAATGACCTGGTTTACCCACAATCATAAATTTAGCCAGATTTGATGCACGTCTCCTATTGATTCAAACGGGTTAATAACTGATATTATTATAATCTCCAATTACTATTCATATAGGCAGACTAAAATTTGACACTTTTATAGTTATAATTTTTCTCGGAAAATAGTGATCTACATTAATAACTCAGTCAATAATCCATTTCGATAAATTCCCACATATTTCTTTCATATTTAGCATATGTGGTTTTAAGGAGACTTACTTTTGCTAATTATCTGGGTCAAATAATACTCTAATCCTAATTAGATTTGTAAATTTAATCCTATAATGACAATGTGAAGGATAAAAATAGAATTAGAATGGTGGGTTATATTATCATACAATTTTGGTAATAAAGTTGGTCAATGAGTGCAACTTTGCTAAATTTCTTCAGCATTTCAAGCATTCTTAGATAGATCTGTGATATTAGATTTTTGTATTACAGACTTTATCATGCTTTAGGCAATGAGGAAAATTACAGCGTATTAATTTCGATATAGGCAATATAGTTTATAGCTATAATCTATATCAATATATTGGGATATGCTGTATTTAACTAATGTTTGATTAATAACTCTCTTGAATAATTAACTTTACACATATTACTTGAATCAAGATTAAAGGACTAAAGAATTCTTTTTAAAATCTATCTCTTAGTTTAAATGATGATTAGAAATTATGAAAATATCAAATTCATGATATTGTATAATTTCTTCATTAGTTAAACTCGAATTAAATATTTTGAATGGATATAAAATCAATAAATTTTATATTGTTTTGATGGAAAATTTTGTAAAAGACATTTTAGCTTTTGATTATTTTGAATTTTACATATAATTGACATATTTGCAATTAGAATATAAAAATGACTTAATAAGAATTTTATATTATATATTATTCAACTGTTAATTGTATATTGTGTTTATTTCAAATTCAGAAGCCTTGTAAAAGTCATCAGAATTAAAAGAAACTGTTTTCAAAATTCATCTAATTGATGCAAGTGCATGTCATATGCTCAACAAAAACTATGAATTTCTAGAGTGCAATGCATGAATGAGCATATTTCTAATCTTATTTCTTCTGCCCATAACACGGTTGATTTGATTTTATGTTTTCAAAAGAGTACTAGACTTTATCATAGTAAATCTGGTTGGATGAATTGATGTCATTTATTTGTTTCATTAATTTATTATGTTGTTTATACTAATATTTTATCAGAATCACTTTGTAAAAAATATATATCAAATCAACTTTAATGAAATCATACTAAACGATGATTTATACTTGGAGTGATAACTGAATTAATCAAATTATTCAATCCTAATACAAATAAATTTAATTTCTACAGTGATACATAAACAATTTTAATAATATTTAAAAATTATTATACATTTCATTATAATATGATTAAATCCCAATATCTATAATTTTTAACATTATTAACAAGGGTGTCGACTGGGCCATCCGTCGAATCATCATGTAATGACAACGGCCCGTCGTCGAAGCCGGTTAAAGAGATGGTTTGGGAGCCACAAACTCTCGAAAAAAGAACACAGTTTTACAACCATACCGTTGTTGTATCTTCTCAACCAAGCTCAGCTTACTGACTTTGTCGCTATCTTATAATTAAAATAAATCTTCGTTTCTAATCTAATATAGTAATTGTCTGTATTTATATTGGCTGTCATGACTTTTGTCCCTCTCATCACTATAGACCCTGGAATAGTGACGTGCACTCCATCCCTTTGCACCATGCTGGCCACTCAGCTAGTTATGTGCCCAGCTCACTTGATCTAGGTGGTCCTTGATGCTCTCTTGGCTGCCAGCATAACTGAATTACCACCATAACCCTCACCATTCTAGCCAATCACTTAATGATTATATATCAAAATATATTTATCAAATATATCAGATAATTAAAATATTTGATTCCATCATAACAATTATTTCTTGTAAAATTTTATTATTTAATTAGCCAATCTTATTCTGTTTTACCCAATATAAATCTTAATTGAGTTTTTATTATTGAACTATAGCCTTATCTATTTATTCAAGAATGTATAGTTAGTTATATTATAACTTTCAAAAATATTATTACAAAAATTAAAAATGTTTTGTAATATATATATTATATAAATAAATAAATGATATAAAATTAATATTTTTAATATTAATAACTTTTTAATATATTTTATATAATTTTTTAACACTTAAAAAATAATTTTTTTATTTAAAACTGATGTTTAATTTTATATAAACCAATTAAAATCAATTTACAAGATTTTTTCTAATAAGTATATTTTTTAATTATCTAAAGCAACTATAATTTATATAGGTTATTATCTAATAAATATATTAGAAAGGATAGATTTTTTAATTTATTTTGAAAAAAAAACATATATAATATTAATTTTAATAAATATAATATAAAATATAGAGTAATAAATATTTTTAATAATATATAAAAAAAATTATTGATAAATATATATCAAATACGATATAAAATATA
>JNEM01007807.1:0-10384 GCA_000697335.1 Conidiobolus incongruus B7586 | reverse complement strand
AGGTTTATGGTTAAGTTTTAAAGATACAAAAATAAAAGCCTTTTGATAATCACAATCTAGTTTAAGCATGATTAAATTTAAGTGTAAATTTTAAAATCAAAATATTTTAATAAAAAAATAATTAAAATTGAATATATATATATAGTTTGAAAATATTTATTTTCCTATATATTTTATATATATATAATCTTTCAAAATGTATAATATGTTTGAAAGATTGGAAATTAAAAAATTTGCCATTTCTTAATTTCCATACTAATTATATAAAAATCTTTATTTTTATTAGTATATTAATAAATTTTATTTAATTCTAACTACTATAGTTATTTTGTGAGCTTTTATTAAATAATAAGGTATTTTTTTATATTTATACTGATTAACCTAAGTTTGAGTTTTAATAAATACTATATTTATATAATTGATATTATATTGCTATTATAATTTTCAAGTGAATTAAAAGGATATCCATTTATATATTTTTTTATTAATAAATGAAATATTATTAGTAAAAATTTATTTTATATATTTAAATAAATTATAAAAAATATTTTAATAAAAAAAAGTTTTAAATAAAATATTATCTTTATAAGATGCTTGAAAATGAAAAATGATTTTACAGGGTTTATAATAGAGTTTTAATAATACTAAAATCAAAAACTTTTGATAAATTATCATTTAAATATATTTAAATTAATCCTTTAATTTTAAATTAAAAATATTTGAATAAGAAAATAATTATGAATGAATATATATATATATATATTTGTATTTTGAAGATGATAATTTTCTTATATATTTTATATATAATTAAATTTAAAAATTAATAATCTGACTGAAAGTTCAGAAATTAAAAAATTACCAATTTTTTCTTTCCAAACTAATATTAAATTAAATTTCCAATTGGGCAAGTTTTCTTATATTTTAAAAATATTGAAATGTTAATATCATATATAAACTGTATGATTCAAATCTATTACTTTATAATCGATTTACAAATTACCATATTATATTTATTTCCAAGTATTAACATATATCGTTTTTGGATTTTATTTCCATTATATGCAAATTGTTATATGATTATAGTTGAAAAAAATTTCAACAATTATTGAATAATTTTTTAAGATTCAAATATCATATATATACTATTACTGATATTTTACAGTACCAAGCCCAAACCGAAAGATATTTTAGCGTATATCTATATGAACCAGATTCAGAATATTCATTATACTGAATCTCAATTAAAATCCTTATTGGTTCAATTACTATGTTGAATTTCAAATCAAGTTTTATATTAATAATAATTACTATCAATACAGTAACTTAAATGAGATTATATAGAATTTTCAAAAATTACAATCTATGAATTATAAAAGGGTTAATTTAAAATTCATATAATATATAGAATTATATATGAACAGTCAAAATATAAAATGAAATGGATTGATAATCAATCAATATTCGTCAATTTGATATAATGAAACATCGTCTTTAACATTTGGAATTATTAATTTCATTAGAGAGCAATTTAAAACTGCCTATTTTGTACAACCGAAATAGTCATACATTATCATCAAGATTCATAATTTTCCTTATGAAAAACCATGAAAATATTGCCTTAATATATTATTAATTTATATATAATATAGTAAATAGATCATCCATTTGTTGCCATGATATTTAAATTGAAAAGATCTATTTTTTTATATTATTATTAAAATTATAATGGATTTTCTCAATAAAATCTAGCTATCAAATATATTGAATTTAATAAAATGAAATTTTGGTAATGAGCATAAAATAGTTAAACAATGATTTTTTCTGCCAATATTATGTATACAAATCAATTCTGAAAAGAATTTAATTAATGTTTTGAATCAGTGGCGAAGTAAATATTATTTCATTTGATTATAATAAATAGTATTTTTGCGTCAATGAAATAACAAAGTTACTCATTTTGATGGATAATATTTACAAATTTATAACATTAAAATCATGGTTTCTACTAATCAACTCTTCTTCTGCATTGTTTACTTTAGTTCCTTACCCTTGAGTAAACCTATCAATGCTGAATTGCCAATTGAACCAATTTCCCCAGAAAATCCAATGCAACCAATGCAACCTTGGGGTTTTCCATCATTTATGGATATTATTGATCCGTTCGGTATAGCCACAAAGTTAACTAGTTTCTTTGGGTTTACAACAGCTGAAGAGAAACCAGAATCTAAGTCTTCGGAATCAGCCAAACCTATTAGTTTGTCAACAATTACTGACCATGTTGATCCGTTAGGTGTTACAAATAAATTAACTAGCTTTTTGGGATCTAAATCGACTGATGAGAAACCAGCACACTTTTTTGATTATTCAGCAATCACTAACATTGTCGATCCTCTAGGTGTCACGAAAAAAGTAGCTAGTTTCATGGGATCTGATTCTCCTGAGAAAGAATCTGATGACAGAAGTTTCACAGGCGAAATCTCAAAATTATGGGAAGAATCTAAAGGATATTTGCCATCATCTGATATCATAAAAACTTTAGGATTACAATCCGAGTCTGAAGGCTCTGGTATCACCGACAAATTTTGGAATGCATGGACAGGCGCCAAAGAATATATGCCATCAATCAAATTTATCAAATCTATCAGATCAAGACCAAAGACTAGTCTGGCTCATGATTTTGCTAAATACATAGCAGAGCATCCTGTAGAATTTGGAGCAAGAACAGGAGAAATACCTAAAGAGGTTATAGACAATTTCTTTTCAAAACTAAAATGAATTTATTAAATCGGTGTATTTATATCTGTTATTTAAATAGCTGAATTTTCAGATAATCTTTAATATAATACAGAGTCATCAAAAATTTTTATCAATAGTTTCGTGATTGGTATGAACTTGTACCTTTAGTTTTCAAATTTTTGCATTACTTTTCATATGGCTGTTTTAATATTAAAAACCTTGGTAACTAATCTAATGTATCAATCTATTTAATATTATACAATATGCCCAAGTAGAATGAAAATCATATTAAGTACCAGTTTAATTAATTATATCAATAGCATTATTATACCCTAATGGAAGGAATTATATCCCATTATTATAATGTATCAATTTTTTATCTGATTTTAGCCAATTTTCAAGATTCAAGTGAGCAAGTTATTTTACACCTATAATAATTTTGAGCAATATTCAGTAACAGAATTAATCTAACCCTTTTTGAAAATTCAACTACTCCAATATCAATTTTGAGCTCATCGAGTAATATTATTTTATATTATAGTTATATCCCTTTGAATTACATATTTATGGCTTTTATCAATGAAGGTATTAAAATAATTATAAAACAGAACATAATATTAAATTTTGATTAAATCAATATGATACTACATTATCAATAAAAAAATAATTTCAAATATTTGGTTGTAATTGAATAATAGTGCAAATAAATGAATTGATCAGTGAATTATTTGAAAACTGAGTATATGATAAAGGGATAATGTATCATATATTAAAAGATCTGTTACTCTTATGTGTTATAGTTATTATACTCTTTCTTATTTAAATATTTTTGAATACTCGATTACGGTTGCTTTAGTAAAATATAAAATAAGATTGAATTATCGTTTATCAAATTATTTGGTTGGGAAATATGTTCAAAAATTATAAAATGAGATTTTAACTCAAACGAGAAATATATCTAAAATATATAAAGATGACTAATAATAGATGGTTTTTTAGGAATATATTGTATTTTTGTATTGTTAGAGTTTCATAAATCCAATATTTTACCTACTGTTATTTAAGCAGCGTAATTTAATTATTGAGCTTTAAATTTTGATTCAAGTAAATATATTGAATATATATATATATAATATTTTAATTTTGGCAAATTTTCCACAATTACAAAAATACAAAACAAATAAATAATTTGGTAATAATATCCAAGCTTAATCCATTAATTTCATTTACAATTTAATATAATGTTGTATTTTTATATTGAGTTTTATAAAGAAAGGTTGTAGTTAGAAAAGTACTCAAAATATGATTTAGTAAATTATTTATTAATTCTGCTCTTTAACATATTGGGACTGTAGGTTTGAAAACTTACTGTTGAGGCATTGTAGCAGAATATCCAAAAGAAAAAACCTTTCTTCTATCTTTATCACTTTTTGGTTTAAATAGTTGCTTAAATGAATGCTATGAGATTTGAATATAATCTAATAAAGAAAACAAAGTGAACAAAGAGTATCCTTCAATTATAGACTGACAAAGCCAGCTTAAATTAGAATTAATATTGGTTTAACTATCACAATGGAATAAATGATTAAAATTAAATTACAACAATAAATCATATATTATATATTTTATAATCATTCAAAGATCATCGAGCTAAATTAATACCAAACATTAAAATATTATTTTTAAATTGAATATTAAGGTATCCTGGAACAAATAACTTGCATAGTAACTTTTAAATAAATACCTTTAATTGATTAAATCTAACATTTTTTCTTGAATATTGAAAAACTCGATATGGATTCATCAGATTAAAAAACTGATATATTATTTACTAAAATAATAGTGTATATAAATTATTTAATTTGAGATTTCAATTTCTATAATGAAATTACCCTATAGTATCTACTTTATAAGCAAAAAATTGAAATACATATATATATATATATATATATATATTAAATATATGTTTTTTAACCTATATATATTAATATATTTTTAACATTGTTAAATCAAATTTAGATTGCTGTTTGATAATAAGTTCCTAATTTTGAAATTGACTAATTAACCTCTTATAATAATACTAATTAACCTATTTCTATTTATATTTTATTATATGTAAAGTTTGTCAATTAATTGATCATATACTCAAAGCATAATTTTGGGTAATGTTTAACAAAATTCTGGCACTGGTTACATATATTATTGAAATAATTTATAAAAAAATAAACTGAGCTTTTTTCACAATATGATCATATAAATGATTTTTTTGAAATATTTTTTATAAAATGGTAAGATTCCAACACTGAGCTCAAATTCATTGTTTTCTCAATATAATATTATAAAAATTTTTATTTTTCAATTGTGAATTTTGGGGCCAATTCAATATATAGCTACTAGTATATTTAAATTGAAATATAATAACATGCAGCCTTTGTTTTAAAACAAAATTAAGTTTGATTCGTTTTCTTTGAATGAAATTATGGTATATCAAATTTTATTAAACAATATCCCAAGATAATATTATTGTATAGATACATATAAATATCACCATAATTCATATTGTAATACTAATTATGATTGAATAAATCAATATTCACAAAAATAATTACCAATATTTAATCAAAAAATATGTTATAACCAATAAATATTAATAAAGTATTTTATTTTAATATTATTATATTGCATTTGGTAATGGAATTTTGGTAATTTGTCCCAATTCATTTGTTAAAATAATGAACTAAAACCTAGTAAATGTGGCTAATGTAAAAGTTTATTTCTTGAAAATTTAGTACGTTTATTTGGAATTTTATTTTGATTGGTATTCATAATTAACTCTTAATAATAGGAAATATAAACTATCAAATATTAGAAATATTGGTAAATATATATTATTTAAAATGACATAATTTATATCTGGAAATTTTATATCTAATTAAATTATTGGTCAAAAATTTAATGTTGAGCTAAAATTATATTAAAAGCAGTATTCTAATAATAAACAATATACTTGTTTTTGTAAAATGATAAATCGAAATACTGTGTGCATTAATTAAAATATCATATAAGGCAAAAACATTTAATAGATCATTGAATTTTAATACAGATTTCAATTTCAAATTCATTAGCCTTGTTCATTCGATTTGAAATTAGCCTTCAAGTCAAATAACGTTCCATATATTAGTGGCTTAGTGTGTAGATAATTCTTGAGTATAATATATAAAGTCATTAGTTCAATAAAATAAAGTATTTATTCATTTTGGTTAATATTATATATGTGTATAAGATTATAATCATGGTTTCCACTAATAAACTCTTTTTAAGCCTCGTTTACTTGACTTCCTTGGCTTTAAGTAATCCTTCCAATGCCGGATTGCCAGGTGAACCAATTCCACCAATTGATCCAAATCAACCTGTGGAACCATTAAAATTTGATATGTCAATGATCAATGATTATGTGAAATCACTTAGTGTACCTGACTCAATTGCTAGCTTCTTGGGATCTACAGCTGCCAAAGAACCCGAAAAACCTCAGGACGACAGCATTACCGGACAAATGATGAGATACTTCGAAGATGTCAAGAAAATGTTGCCATCCTCTGACATCCTAGGATCTATGGGATTAAATTCAGAAAGTGGTCCGCTTCAAGAATATATGAAAATGCTTGATGATCATAAAACTGAAATTTTAGGAGGACTAGGTGCCACAGCTGCAACTGCAGGAATTACTTACTTTGCAAGTACCTTTGGATTGCCTGGCCTATCTTAACATGCTTTCGAAGAAATAATTCGTCTCGAATGCTAGTGAGTTTGATAATATAATGAACTGGAATTCATTATATTTTATTTTTATTAATAAAATAATCAATTATTCATTATAAATCATAGTTTCTAATCAAACATCAATTAATTTTAAATTGAAATTATGAATCATAAATCGAAATTTAAAAAATTTAATATTTTCAAAGAATCATTTATAAAATTAAGAAATGAAAAATTTACTATTATCTTAAAAGAATACAAAGTTGTAATTCAAGTGTCTTTATTAATTTTCCATTATTTTAAATTTATATTATATTAGTTTTAAATCAATTTTAGTAATATATACAGAAGATACAATTCAAACTTAGAGTTATTGCAAAAGATATGCATATAATATAATGAACTATTTTAAGATATTCATCGATGTTTGAGTTGCAGAGTTTCAGAATTATATTCTGATATTTGCTGATAGCCATAGTATCAATCAGTGAATAATGGATCTTAATTTTGCATTATCAGATGTCATATTTTGAAATTGATAAAATCTAATAAAATATATTAAACTAGTTGTAAATTTAAACTTTATTATAATTCATGATAATATCATGTTGAATATACACGGTATTAGCTATATTATAAAAGTTTTAATTGGATTGACGTATTAAACATCATCACTTGAATTGCATCTCTTATGAATTCTATTGACAATAGAATATTAGAAAATTAAAATTAATGGGATATCGTGATTGGTGGATATAATAGAAAATATGATATATAGATCTCTTTAACATATATGATTATTAATATTTGATAAATTTTTCTGAAATCTAACAATTTTGCAATATAGATGTACAATCAAGTTTCATCAATTGTTATCGAATTAATTATACACTTAAAATGCTGTCAATTTATGAAATTGTTACATAATAATCAATATATTATATTCAAACTATGTATATTTTAATATATGATATGTTGAAAAAGTATGATAATGATATAATTCATCAATGCTTTCCAAAACAAATCATTATTTTATACTTTATACTTTCAAAATGTAAACTAAATGAAAATTTTATGTGAATAAGTACAAACCACAAAATCTTGCAACACAAAGACAGATATATTTTATATTAAAATCATTAATATATATGAACGATTGATATTTTTATAAGCTTTGTATAAAAAAATTAAATTGTTTTACTTTAATACTTGAATAGATTATATACTTAATAATATATTTTATCAAAATATTTTACGAAAATTTCAGTTAAAATATCAATTGATATGAATTTCAGTTAGATATTAAGAAATAAGATTAATTTTATTAGTAACACATTGTTTATATAATAGAACTAAACTAAGAATATAAACCATTATATTAATTCAATTTGGTTGAAAAATGTACTGGTATCGATTTTAATAATATTAATCTCGTTAGGTTACAATAATATATTTTATTTATTAGCAATATTCTCAATGGATAGATAAAATTCAACAGTTCATTTCTAATATATAAACTTTTAAAATATCTATATTTTAGTTATATGATAATTAATATTTAACAAAGTATTTATATCATATATTTAAAAATGTTAGAGATATATACTCTAATTTTCTAATTTATAGAAAATTTCAATTTTTCAAAATTGAAAATTTTTGCATAAAGTTGTGGCTAAGTAAATATATAGTTCAATTGAACATTATATAAAAATTAATTTATTTAGTTATTTTTATTTATCTAACTGATTTTTTGCTTTGTTTTACAATGAAACAAAATTTAAACATTCCTAATTAATTCATTTCATATTTTTATTTATAATATTGGATAAATATATAATTAAAGAATTAAAAAGTGTATATAATTTAATGAAAATATACTACTGGTGTAATTTCAAATCTAGGCAAACCATAAGAAATTAATGTACACACATGCCATATCCAAAATTCTTGATTATCGGCCCTAACCCTGAACACATTAATTACCATATCTGAACAATTTAACTCAAGCTCAAACCCTAGCAATCAGCCTTTAATTTACTACCAAACTTAACCTAATCCCATCCATCAATTCAATAAACACTATTCCTCTACATTCTATTCTAATTCTCATATAATGTTACGCATCTATACCTTCATGATCTTAAATTTATATTTAATTATTACATAAAATCACGTGTATGTATTTAAAATAAGAAATATCCGTTTTTCGAATGATTTATCATAAAAGTCAAAATTCAAAATTTGCTTATGATATTCATAAATAGCTTCATTTTGACCTTAATTCGACAATAAATTTATTCAACTGATATTATTTTTAGTGACATCAAAAATCTTTGCTATTTCCAAAAAATTAAATTTTCCTATTTTTTAAAAATATTTCTAATAGCAATAATATTTTCAATGATTGATGAGTAATATTACGCTAATTTAATATAAAAATTGGATTCAATTTGGTAATTCGAATTTTTCGTCCTGCTAAATATCAATTGCCATTTAAATTAATAATCAATCAAAAAAATTAATAATAGTTTCCACTAGTAAATTATCCTAATGTGATGTTTACTTGATTTAGCTTGGAGTGATTCCAAGGTCACCAAAGTACTATATGAACCAATTGCTCCAATTACCCAAAAAACCCTTGGGACCTAGAATCATCCTTGTGTTATCAAAAGTTGCCGAATACTATGATTATCTAAGTAGCAAAAGCAGATTATCCAATTTCTCAGCGTCTACATCACTTGCTCAAGGGTTCCAACTCAAAGCAGAAAACACTGTTATTATTACTCGACTCTAATAATTATTAGAAGTCCAGGAATATTGCCCAGTCAATATCCAAAGGGGACAATCAGGTTAGTTTATGTACGGATTATATATCCTACACTTTATCTCATCCCATTTGATTTTCAACAGGATTAGCGGATTTGCAGCATTTTTCCTGAAGAATCACTTTGATGGAGAAAATTTAGATTTTGAAATAGTTCTTAAAGGGAGTGGTTTAAGTAAGAAATAAAACTGGAATCTATTATATTGATTTATTAGTTAGTTATAATAAAATGCAAAATTAATATGATCATTTTTCATTTTATTTTAGATTTCATCATCATATATTTACTAGCTTGCAAAATTGAGTAATAAAATTAAAATCATTTATAATTCTATTAATAACCTAATCAATCTAATTTATATATATTTATATTAAACTCTATAATTAGTATATATTTTTAATTTATATTAAAATACATATAATGAAGTTAAAATAATTATTAATTGATATATCTAAACTAAAATTTTATTAAAATATATTATAAATTTCTGGGTTTGAAAAATAAGAAAACTAATATTTAATATATCTCTTATTTGTTTTTTTAACCTCCTTAAGTTTATAGGGTATAAAGTTAATTGTATTTTTATATTAAATAAGACTAATATTATTCTAATCTATTTAAAAATACTTTCAAGACTAATTTGAATTCTTTGTTAAGTTGATTATTTTGATTAGTTTGTTAATTAATCTTAATAATATTAGTATGGAAATTAAGAAATGGCAAATTTTTTAATTTCTGATCTTTCAAACATATTATATGTTTTGAAAGATTATATATATAAAATATATAGGAAAATAAATATTTTCAAACTATATATATATATTCAATTTTAATTATTTTTTTTATTAAAATATTTTGATTTTAAAATTTACATTTAAATTTAATCATGCTTAAACCAGATTGTGATTATCAAAAGGCTTTTATTTTTGTATCTTTAAAACTTAACCATAAACCCTCTAAAATCATCCAAAACTTGCAAACAGCTTATAGAGATGGTGTTTTATCTAAAACTACCATATATCACTGGATTTGTGATTTTAAAGCTGAAGGGACACTATTCAAAA
>JNEM01007802.1:0-10912 GCA_000697335.1 Conidiobolus incongruus B7586 | reverse complement strand
TAAATATTTTTGTTTCATATAATATAAATTTTTATGAATAACATATTAAAACTATATTTTTATTTTATTTTAACAGAATACTATTATTTGATATTTAAAGATTTTATTTTATTTTATTAATATATATTTTATTTTAATCGAACTATTATATATTGTAATATTTAATAAAAATTTATAAACAAATATAATTTTGAAATAGTTATCAAAGAGTTTTAATGGGACATATTAAATATATAGCTATTTTTATAGTTTTAAATAATATATAATTAATCATTATTTAAATTAAATATTTAAAATTTATTGATTTTGAATGAATTTTATTTAAAGCTTTGATAAGATTCTTTTAAAAAAATATACTTTACATGGTTAATTATATTTAATTAAAATAATAATAAAATATTTTAATACCAAATTAATTGATAATATTAATTTTTATAATATATTTATAGATTTTATTTATTTTCCTAATATCAATTATGTTTCAATATCAGTTCAATTTATAAAAATTATATCTTGATTCAATATATAGATATTATTATATTGAATGTATATTATATAAAAACTCATTGAGCGAAATTCAATTTTATTGGTTGGATATATTGGTGAAAGTTATTATCAAATCATAAAATGAATTGATCAAATATGCCTATATTATTAAGAGATATATATCATAGAATATATTTTATTAACAATTTATTTAATAATATTACAATATTCCGATTAACATCAATATAATACAAAATAGCATATGATGATCAAAGAAATTACTTTGATAAAATAATTAATAAAATTTCTAACTTAGAATTTTTGAATTAAAACTAATTCAATAAAATAATATATATAATATTTTGAAAAGAATTTTTTATTCAAAATATTTGATAAAAAAGAAATAATGGTAATTAATTACTCAATATATATATATCTATGATTATAAAATCATTGTATTAAGCAATTTATATAATTTATAAATGTTTTATATTAATCATGATTTAGATATTTCTTTGAAATTTATATTATAAAATTATAATATAATTATTAAGAAATTATTGATTTTGATAAATAAATTATAATATTATATAATTTTCAATATATATTATAAGAATAATATACAGTTATATCTGATGCTATAATTTTTTTGAGTAACTAATGTTAATATTATTAGTGATAACGTCATCATGTTTTTTAACGTATTGATGAATTTTATGAGAACTGGGTATTTATTAATAAATGATTATTCCATGTTAAGAAATTAAATATTGATCATTTAATAATAATCACTAATATCCAAAATTCTAATTTATAATAAAATTTTGTTACATTGTCATTCCAATCACTATATAATATTAATAGATAAAAAATAACTGATTAGTTCATAATTATTGTAAATATTTTAATCATTATTTTTACTTTTTAATAATTATTTAAAATTTTTAATTTGTAAAATTTATTTATAAAATGTGAATATTAATTTAAATTAAATAGATCACAATTTTCTTATTTTATAATTACTAAGAATATTATAATCTTAATACTATAAAATAAAAGAAACAATAATTATAATTGATAGATTTAAAATTAAGGTATTAATTAAGTATTTAATATTAATAATTAAAATTGATTTTAGTTAAAATAATTATAAAATTTTAATAAATTTATAAAATTAAAAAATATGTAAAAATTCAATCCCATAATTTTAATCTAAATAAATTAGAAAGTAAATAAAATAATTCATTCTTATAATCGAGTTATATATATTTTTAAAAAAAAACAAAATAATAAAATATATTTTTAAGAATAGTTTTTTAAAAAAAGAATTATTTTATATAAAATATTATTTTATTGATAGATTTTTTTAATTGTTTATAAGAAAAATCCTTTTGTTATATATTTAAATTTAAAAAACATTTTAAATGGTATTAAAAAAAATTCAAGATCATTAATTTTTTTATTAATTAATTGGTTAGCGTCCTATTTTACTCCAAGGTCATACGCGTCCTCTTACCCAAATCAAATACAATAAAGATGGTGATTTATTATTCACCGTAGCTAAGGATAATGTCGCTAATGTTTGGTATTCCCACAACGGAGAACGTTTGGGTACTTACAACGGTCACCAAGGTTCTATTTGGACCATTGATGTCAATGGTAAATTAATCAATTTGATAATTTAGAAAAAAAAACTAATCTCTATTAGATGATTGTACTTTATGTATTACTGGATCAGCTGACAATACTGCTAGATTATGGGAAGTTAGCACTGGTAAATTATTGTACACTTGGGAAGAGAAGACAGCTATCAAGAGAGCTAATTTTAGCGAAGATGGTAAAATGGTTTTGTTCGTAACGGAACGTCGTATGGGTTATCCCGGTGGTGTTTTTATTTATCAAATTAATACTCAAGACCCTACTCAACGTAATTTCATATATTTTTTTTCAATATTTGAATTTATAATAATTAAAATTTAGAATCTGCTGAACCTTTACACGTATTCAACCCCGAAGGCTCCAAAGTTACAGTTGCCGCTTGGGGCTACCTCAACAAATATATTGTCTGCGGTCACGAAGATGGTAGCATCAGCTTGATGAACTGGAAGGTAACATCCAATAACCAGCTTGAAAACTATAACACTAATATTTGTTATATAGACTGGTGAATTAGAACCTAAGGTCCACGATCACTGGGGAGCTATTACCGACATTCAATTCTCAGACGACAAGAGTTATTTCATCTGCTCATCAAAAGATAAAACCGCCAACCTTTACGAATCCAACACTCTTAAATTATTGAAAACCTACTCCACTGATACTCCCTTGAACTCCGCCAGTATCACCAATATTCAAAATTTCGTAATATACATTATAATTACATTTAATATATATACTAAATCCAATTTAGGTCATCGTTGGAGGTGGTCAAGAAGCTATGAACGTCACAACCACTTCATTACGTGCCGGTAAGTTCGAGTGCCGTTTCTACGAAAAGATCTTGGCCGAAGAAATTGGACGCGTTAGAGGCCACTTCGGTCCCATCAACACAATTGCTGTCCGTCCCGACGGTAAGGGATTCTCCAGCGGTGGGGAAGATGGTTATGTTAGAATCCATCACTTCGATGAAGATTACTTCAAGTTCCAAGTTTAATTAAACCATTTCAACTTCATTGTCATTTTACATACTTAATTTTAGTTATTTATTACTTTTCTAAAATAATATATTTTATATTAAACTGATATTTTTATAAATGTTATTTGATTGAAGTAGATTTTATATTGTGGCATCAAATTAATTCAATCATAATACTACCAATATCATTAAATAACAAGTGTCGGGTGTTAACGCTGACAACAATGGGTTTTACGAGCTTAAACGGGGAATCGCCAGTGGTAAACGATAAATTACCACGGAATTAAGGGAAATTATTGGGGTTCACCAAAGTAGGTGAAAATGATTTGCTATGAATCAGGTTCTTTGAATAAAGTAAATATCTCACGCTTGTCACAACTCAACACTTTTGTGAGGGTTACGAGAAAAACTTAGAGACTGTATACTTTTGAAAATGAAGATAGAAGATATGTTTATTAGTTTGCTTATGATAATCTTATATTAGGTTCCATTGTTGATTTTTGTGGGCATGAATGACTTATGGGCAGAAAGTAATAGGATCAACTAGTTCATGGGATGTGATATCTCCAATGTGACTTCTTGAATCCTGTGGTAATCAGAGTTTCTTGAGTAATTGACAGGATTATTCTCCATCACAAGCATAATTTTTAAAAATTCACCAATTAAATCTATTAATTCATTTATCAAAGAACATATTAAATTAGCTTGTATTTTAATTTTTAATTACTCTACATTTTAAAAACTAAATTTTAAATCATTTTTTATATTTTATTTTTTATAAATTAATTAATCTTATTAGTTAAATGTAAGTAAAATTAAATTGAAAAGTGAATTTAAATTTTTGATATTTTTTAAGAGTTGGATTAGAATATAAATTAAAAACACTATTGAATTGTAAATAGATTACCTTTAATAGTGTTATATTAAATTTTACTATATTTATGCCTCAAATTTAATACTGAAAATTTGGAAATTATTAATATGAAACTCATTAATATTTTATTAATAAATTATTTGATTTTATATATTTGGGATACATTCAATATAACTTAATCAATACTTGTCAATCTTATATTAATAGTTATAAGTTATTTATACACTGTCAAAAGTAATTCAAGCATATGTAATTAATTTGAATTATTAAAAATATTAATTAAATTTATTAAATTTGTTTATTTTTAATATTATAATTGGTTAATTTTTAAAATTTGTTATATAAAAATGAATTATAGATTTAGATTTAGATTAAATTTATTTTTTAAATTTAATATAGCAAAATTTATGTAAATATTATTTAATTAGAATATAAGAATTATTAATATTTAATATAATATCAAAATATATAATTGTTTATTATAATATTTTTTTATGACTAAATAAAATGTTTTAGTTGATTTTATTAATTTAGTATTATTATAAATTATTCTTAGTTAATTTCAAAATATAATAAATTCTATATATAATATGTTAAATTTTTAATTATTAGTTAATTTAAATATAATATATTATAATATTATATAATTAAACTTTGAACATCTTTAAATAAAAATAATGAGGTATATATTTAAAAAATATTTAAAATTTTTAAAATTAGTAAAATAATAATTTATTAGATTAAATAGAGATTAATGTCATAATATTTATTTAAAATATATGAAATTAATTTATAAATTAATAATTTAAAGCTATATCTTTTTTTAAATTTATTAAAATATAATTAACATCAATATATTAGAGTATTAATATTATAATTTATTAGTTTATATACTTAAATATTAGTAATACTTTATCAAATTACCTTTTTTTAGTAAAATACTCTGTAAATTTTATAAAGTATCAATATTGTGGATACTAAATGAACTTTTTAAATTTATTTATTGATTATTATTATTATTATTATTATTATAAGTATATACTTAAGGATATGACTTGAATTATTAAAATAAATATATTAACTAACTAATTTGAAATGATTGATATTAACTATTAATTATTAATTATTTTTAATTTATTAAACTTATAATTTTTAAAATTATTATATTAATAAAAAAATTTTTTAACTCTTAATTTATAATTAATATTTAACAACATTTTTGAATCATTTGATTTATTTTAATAAAATTAAAATTAAATATAAAATATTTTTTTTCTTTCTTATTAAAACTATTGTTTATTAATTAATTTTAAGATATCATAATAATATAAACTTCATTAAATACTTTATATTAATGCAAATTATTTATTTATTAATAGTTTGATTAAATTATTATATTAATTAATTAGTTGATATTATAAAAGGTACAAGGTTTCTCAATTGATAACCATACCATTAAAAGATTGCTAAAATAAAACATAAAATATACAAATTTATTAAGTATTTGTTTTATTTACAATAACATATTTGATAAAAATATTCAATGAAGTGGGAGTAGGTAAATGGAATATTTAGTAATATTATATTACATTCAATAAGATTAGAAAACCAAATTACTAGATATTATCAGCAAAAGAGACAAACTAATTCGAATCGGTCGATGATGGTAACAAGTATTCCTACTAGAGAATATTGTAAAATAGATCCAACACCCAATATAAAATTAAGAAATTGAGTAGTGTTCAACTGAAACCCATATAACCAATCACGATGCATTCGAATTTAATGTGATCAAAATAATATCCCAAAATTCAACTAATTTTAACTTAAGTCACAAAATAAAATATACAAATAATTCAAATTTAACTAATACAAGTCCATCCGCATTCACATGTATCAATTCTAGACCCATCCAACTTGAATGCTGACTGAATGGTAATCTTCGTGCACTGAGGACATTGTAAAGTTTCTGAGTGGAAAGTTTTTGGAAGCTTGGATGATGGTAACTCCTTATTTTCGTATTGTTTCAATTCATCTCTTAACCTAGCGTTGTCGACTTTGAGCCGGTGGACCTCGTACCGCATAGTACGATCGTGGTCAGGTAGGAGCTCGTTGAAGAGAAAAGGTGGAGAGAAGGGGATGGTGGTAGTGTCGGAGAGAGGATAGCACATATTGGGGGTTGGCAAACGTCGGTCGGTGTCGTTTTTGATGAGACGGCATCGTGCTAAAATATGACATGGGAAAGTGTCGCCAGATGGATAGAAGACGGATTCCACTTCGGCGAATTTTAGACCTAGGCCTACTGTGAAGTATCGAAGGCCGCTGATACGTCCAAGTTGACATGCGTCTAAACAAGCTGTAAGCGGCAAACAACTGTCTGGGTGGATCAATTGGTATAAACTGGTACCGACACAGTCTTTGTAGTAAGTACCCAGTGACATTTCCATCCCACTCGTCGCGGCCAGCACCAAACCCTCTGGAGTCATACGCCACCAAAATTCCGACTCCGACAATCCTCCCAACAAATGAGTCCAAGCTTGAGGTATTTGGGGCATTTTCAAAGGTTTCGCACTCAATACAATACACTTCCTAGCAGTACTCGCATCGGTGTGAATTTTGCCATATGTTTCAAACCAAATATACTTGCCATCCTCGTGCTTCAACCTATAAATCAAACTGAAGTGTTTTTGAGTTTCTGAACAAGCTTTAATTTCCTTCAGAACTGGATTAATATCAGCAGGATGACAAATTTGACTCAAAGGTCGATGATCCAACTTCTGTGGTGAGTATCCTAATAAATCCTTACAACTTTGCGAGCAATATAAAAACACTCCCCGAAGACTCAAAATATGAACGAAATTATCGCATTGATCCACTAGCATTTGGTGCCAGTTGATAAAGCCAGAGTTTGTTGATTTCAATTTCGCTAATTGAATATTACTACCATTTAAACCCGCTTTCATATTAAAAAACTGTAAACTATCTGAGTCTAACTCCAAATTATTACTAAGATCTGTAGGTATTGATAAATTGGAATAATTGATCGCGTAAGTACCGTTACTCATTTTATTTAGGATTGCTCCAGGTTGTTCTATCATATCCTAAAAATCTCAATTAGATTTAATTTGAATTTAATTGGGATGAAGAGGGTATTTATATACGAAAATTAATCAATTTTACCGAATGTAATTTGACTAAATAAAGTATGATTGGTCTGAACTTACCACTTGTAATCCCAAATAATACCGAATTTCCCCGTGTATCCAAATTGGTATCACAGTGACCAAATTGACGAAAGGTTCGCCATTTTTCTTATAGTTCACTAAACTTACCTGCTGTTCCTTCCCATCCAAGGTTTGGAACTTGAGCTGACTCACTGCCCAATTGTCTGTGTGTTTTCGAACAGTACCCGATTCTACAATTCCGTCTGGCGATTGTAAAAATCGACAGTTCTTGCCAATTACTTCACTGATACTGTATCCCGTCAACTTTTCAAAATTGGGACTCGCGTAAACTATCGGAAAATCGGGTTGCTGAGCGTCGCTAATCAAGAATGCACAACTATGGTCCACAGGGCCCAATTCGATTCTTTTGTTAGGTCTATCCGCTAACTTGGATAATATAGAAAATACATCGAATCCAGTGCTCGAGTAATAGCTACTTTGTTGGGAGCCAAAGCTCTCGCAAGATTTGTTGGAGTTTGGCGTTGAAGCACCTGAGTTTAGATATAAGCTTGAAAATGGAGAAGACTGGAATACTTTATCGAATTCAGAAGATGGGGTATTCATTTCCATTTTGAAATTACTTGATATTATATAGTTTTTATTTTAAAATATATATATTTATATATATTTATATTAAATATTAAATAAATCAATATTAAATTCGTAGAAATGTTTAATAAGACCACTCTAACTCAATATTAAAAACCAAATACACCTAAAAGAATTCAAATACAAGAATATCACTTGATTAACTTTATCAAATTAACAATAAACCATTCAATATTAATATAATAATCCTAAAGTTGGTCATTGTGGAAAATCCTTGGGATTATATAGGTAGTATTTTATTAGTAACATCGGTTATCGCCCTGTTCTTTGTTGATTGTGTCTCATTAAAGCAATTTAAGTTTTAGGGTCTATATTCCAACTAAGTGTTCGATCTTTGACGTGCTCACTTGATAAAATTCGTCTAATTCCAAAATATTTATATTAATTCAAGAGATAAAACGTCATTAAATTGCATATGACGTCTTGGATCTTAATCTAAATCGAGTTAGTTTCAATTATTCTTGATAAACGAATCAATTTTGGATTATCAAATATAGTGTCAATTGAGAAGTTCCAGAAATCGTGAAATTAATAAGGATTTCAAGATCAATATAATTAAAATTTTATGTAAATCAAAGTTTTGAGTATGGGGGATCGATCGAAATTAGTGAATTAGGGAATTGAATTTGAGTGATTAAATTGAGATTTTAATGATTTATTTTAAAGATCGGAATAAGTTAAATTTAGATTTTTATATTCAAGCAGATAATCTGTTTTTATTTTCATCCAATATTCCTCATTATTGAAATCATCTGACAATTATTTACTTATTTAGCCAATCATGTTCTTTCTACTCTATACACTCAATTAGTTTGATCAATACGAATTAATAGCTTTTAACAAAAATGATGATATACTATAAATGAAATTTGATATTTTTTCATTTTGATAATTCAATGAACTACTGATGCCATGTATAGTATTTATAATAATATATTTTAAGTTAATAATTGATTTAATAATAAGTATCTATAATTCCAACAAATATTTTATTAAGATTTTTTATCAAAGTTGTTTTAAAAGAAAATTTTAATCGGAATTTTGATGATCAATTGGAAACCGATATAATATATTGGGTGTTTTTTTACATGTGTTTTCCAAATACTCAATTCGTTTTTGAGCTTATGCTCATATTTGATAATTGAATTTTGTTTTTGTTAGATTTTTAATCAATAATTCAATGTTATTAATTGCTAATTATTAAAATAGAAAATTAAACATATTCGAATCTTGTCTAATTATTTTAAATTCCAATGTTTTTCAATAGTGGCTATTGATTTACCGAAATATCAAGTGATTGGTTAGGTACCATTATAGAGTTTATTTATACTATTTAATATTATATCAAATTCCAAATAATCTTTATTCATATTAATTAAAGTTTATTGAAATTTTTCAACTTAATATCACAATAATTATACGTCTATAGCTTAAAGAGCTTTTATCATTTAATGAAGAGTGATGATTTGGTTTGACCAAAATAAGTAATTATACATGGATTCAACTATTAACGTATTTGCAAAAATATCAATTAATTAATCTCTATTTTTAATCATTGGATTATTAGGAATAAGTAAATTATCAGAATTTGGTTAAATAGTTAAAATAAACTAAGTGAGGATAATTCATAATACAATAATATATCAATAAAAGGGTTAACTAAATTTTGAATATTTAATTGAATAACATATTGTTCCTAATAATCTATCTAATTATAGTAAATAGTTTTCAATTATAATTCATTTAAACATAGTGGATCAATATAATCTCTCCATCATCATTCACAAGATTTATTAACAAATGTATTAATTGATGTCATATTTACTATATAAAATTAATATTGTTGCTAAAAGTTAGTTAAAATATTTGGGCTCTTAAATATATCCATTTACTACTACCCAAGCTCTTTGAATAATTGTAATTATAATACTCTAATAATTCATGTACTTAAATAATTCAAATATCTCTTTCTAAGTAGTATTAATTATAATAATATTTTGAGTTTTATTTTATATTAATATTTAATATTTAATACTTTATTTGTTTATAATAAAACATATATAAATATAAATTATATATATATATAAAGAAAATCAAAATTGAATTATATATTAATTGAAATAAATATATAATTCTTTATTTATTTTTTAAAATCAAATATCATTTAGTATGGTGTTGTTTTAAGTGATTTAAACTTTCATAATTAATTTTTGTTTGATCGATATTATATATTAGATGATTGTTAATAATGTAATTAGTTAGTGTGGATACTGTTTTGATTTTAAACAAGTTTGCAATAGTTTACGAATAACAAATGAATTATCAATTATAGTTGATAGTATCAATCTTGGCTTATGGTTGGATGAGTTTGGATATAAGTGCATATTTGTGTTTGTATAATCTAATAAATGGTTCTTAACATCAAGTGGAATCTTGACATATAATTAATATCAATTTCTTCAAAGATCAATAGAATTTTTTTTGAAAATTGATTTCATATTACTTTCGCAGCTAAAATTTTATTTTCAATTGTGATTTTTCAAAATAGCATTATTTAATTAGATTTTGAATTCTATTATGATATAAGAAGATATATATATATATGTATGTTTGACTTAATTTTTATTTACTTAAAATAATAATTTATAAATAAGTAAACTTACTTGAACTTTAAAATCTTGTCAAAATGGTTAATTAACAAAACACTTATAATTTATTTATTGGATATTATATTTATATTCAAAGAATGGAAAGTTATTTAAATAATTTTAAACCTTTAACTTAAATTAATATTAAATTTAAATTTGCTATGAAATAGTTTGATTTTTATTAATTATTCTAAATTTTATTAGAAAAAAATATTAAAATATTATTTATTTAATAAGGATTATATTATAAAAATTATTAATTATAATTTTAAACCATATTATTAAATAACTTTTAATAATATTTACTTAAAGATATAAAAAAATATAGGTTATTTTATTATTTATTGATATATTTATATTTTTATTAAATTAATTTTAATTAAAAAATTTAATTTAAAATTATAATATTTATATGAATATTTATTTTTAGAGTTAA